>QLTV01003957.1:1643249-1653283 GCA_003457575.1 Thermophis baileyi | reverse complement strand
CTTCATATGTTTTAGCCTCCAGTCCCCTAATCATCTTTGTTGCTCTTCTCTGCACTCTTTCTAGAGTCTCAACATCTTTTTTACATCGTGGCAACCAAAACTGAATGCAGTATTCCAAGTGTGGCCTTACCAAGGCATTATAAAGTGGTACTAACATTTCACGTGATCTTGATTCTATCCCTCTGTTTATGCAGCCTAGAACTATGTTGGCTTTTTTGGCAGCTGCTTCACACTGCTGGCTCATATTTAAGTGATTGTCCACTAGGATTCCAAGATCCAAGATCCTTCATCCAAGAAATGATGGATTCTTTTTTTTTTTTTGCTACACCCATACACTTAAGTGGGCCCAGTATAATCTCCAAAATTCGTAGGTAGCTGTATGTTCTGCATAAAAGCTTATAGGCTTCCATAAATTGAGGAACTGTAACTCTCAACATTCCTTCTAATTCAATTCTGTAGCCTGAGTAGCATTACAGCTACAGACACTTTTGAAATGCTACAGATCTCCTATCCTTGACCTATTTAAAGGAGCCCCTGTTATTCATTTGTCTGTAATTGCTGCCTTGCTCACTATTGATAGTTTTTTCAACCGGCTTTTTCCATTCTTAAACTATATACTGTGCTTTAATGAATTACTTCCACTTTCTATGAAACCATAGTTTTTAATTATACCCCAAGCCAGTTAATTATATTTTACTGGATATGGATTAATCCTGGTTTTGAAGGATCTGTGTGTATTATGTATTATTGGTTAACCTGTAACAAAGATTTCTGCCAAAAATGAAACAATTTATTGAACCACCCCACAGAGTTCATTTGTTATCAAGCAATATATGTGAAGCAAGTCTATTTTTGACTTTAAAATAGATTGTAACAGTAAAATTGAAATGATTGATTTAATTATAGAACTGCTCTAGAAGGAAGGCCCAAGCCCATGAAGCAACGAGGGGGATAAATTTGACAGTACAAGAGAACTAGGCTCAAGTGCTAGAAATAAAAAAAAAAACATCACTCATAGAAGGAATAAAGGGAAATTATCACAATGGAACAAACTCCTATGGAAAGAGCTTTGCAACTTTCTGTTAGCTGCAGAATTTTTCTTGTGTAATAAATCATTTAGGTATTTGGGGGACATATGCATAGTTCAGTCAATTAAAAAAACTGCTTTGGGAGAGAATGTCTGGACTGGACAATCAACTGTTGGAAAGGGTAGTTGCAGTAGTTAAAGATTCATAAGGAGGTACTCAGAAGAATTCATTCCGTACTTTATCACAGAACATACTATCTAGAAGCATCTGTTGCTGAAATACAACCTGCCTAAAACCTGCTTAAATTAGCTCCCACTGATAAGGTAGGTGAAAAGAGATCAGTATGGAAATGGCATTAGCAGTCTGCCCTTTCATAAGTTTTTATGAAGAGCTACTTGCATCCCATGGTGTTATATCTTGACCAAGATTCCAAATGAAGTTCATGCTAGATCTTCAAATTTCCACATTCTGTGAAACATTTGTTAATCTTTCCCTATCAACATAGACTTATTGAGATCCTATTCATGTTTTAATTGTTAATGATTTATATTTTGTAATTTTTCCCATGGGTGTATGTGTAGGTTGCTTGAATTTTTCCATTTGCTGTGCTAGAATAAATTGCATGCAATTTATTAAACTGCACCCTGGAAGATGTTAAACCAGAAACAGGAATGTAATTCTCTACATTCCTGGCAGAAAATTAACATGCAGAAGACTATAAATCGTGCATTGTTGTATATGCTGCTCTTGCTATGAAACTCTTCAGTCATTATTGTTTATGCACATATGTTTTATGGATCTCTCATATATTTTAAGCATGAGAGAGATCCATAAAACATACGTGCATAAACTTGCCAGGAATAAGTTTAGTTCAGGAAACCTGCACATAATTGGTAATGTAAAGCATTCTTTGTGCTGTTGGCAGATAGAGTAGCAAATAGAAGTTTCAACTGAAAATTGCATTGCTTCCTTGAAGACCAACCACCCCCAAACAGCCCTCTAGTACAAGTCTATTCTCTGAAGATTATATATTGTTGCTTTATAGATAAGATAATCCTAATCGCAATAAACTAATACTAAAGGCACAGATTGGTTAAATAGTTTCTGCCAGGACATCACCTTAAGTCCTCTTTTAAATTTCCCCATAACTCTTTGATGCCATTATAGATACAATTTTGGACTAATAATAGATGTAATCTTGACCAAGATAGTCTTTTGAAATGTAAAGAAATGTTTAGAGCAGTGGTGTCAAACTTGCGGCCCACGGGCCAGATGCATCATGCACTGGCCATGCCCACCCCCAATTTAGCGAAGGGGAAAAAAGTCGCGATACGTCACTTGATGATGTGACGACGTGAGTTTGACACCTCTGGTTTAGAGAGATGAATAGTAGTAGTTATAGGACAGTTTAACTGATTATAACCACAAAATGATGTTTAAGACAGCAAATTGTGAACTGCAAGAAAATAATTATATATGGAGTGAAAGCCAACTTGTCAGTTGTGCAGCAATAGCAATAGCACTTAGACTTATATATCGCTTTACAGTGCTTTTACAGCCCTCCCTAAGCGGTTTACACAGTCAGCATATTGCCCCCAACAATTTGGGTCCTCATTTTACCCACCTGAGGATGGAAGGCTGAGTCAACCTTGAGCCTGGTGAGATTTGAACTGCCAAATTGCAGGCAGCCGGCAGTCAGCAGAAGTAGCCTGCAGTACTGCAGTCTAACCACTGCGCCACTCTGTAAATGCTAGGTTCTTGTTATACAAATTATTACTATCATTGCTGTCCAGCTCTGAGACTTTTGTAGGAGGACAATAATAATGCAACATCAATTGATGATTTTCTTCTTTCCTCAGCACTCCCAGAATTGCCTGGGTTATCTCCAGGTTATTGTCTCTTTGTCCTGTTTCTTATCTTTTTGGCAAATCAGATGTTCAACTTGTTCTATGAAGATGTATTCAAAGGAGAATATACCAGCACACGATATAACAATGTAGTTTATAGCAGGGGTGGGTTCCAACTTACCTCGCTGCTGATTCGCTCCCTCCCACGCCACGTGGGCGTGCCTCGTGGGCGCAAGCGCGCATGCGAAGTAACCATGTGCAGTAACAAAAAATCCGGGAAAAAAAGCCAAAAAAAAGATGGTGACCACATGCACAGTGCCGGAAGTCGGCTTCTGCACATGCTCAGAAGGAAAAAAATTTAAAAATAAAAATAAAAAAAAGATGGCGGCCCCCACGGACCGGCACCGACTGATCCGGTTCGGTGACGTCATCGTGACGTCGGTCTGAACCGGGAGGAACCCACTCCTGGTTTATAGGCAGTAGGCTGATCAAGATAGCAAGAAATGTTCAACTAAAAAACACGAAGTTGGAAAGGATCATTTAGGCATTAATATTTATCCCCTTGCTCAGTACAAAAATCAAAATTCTTGCTTGTGTCAACAGTGGTCTGATTCCTTTAATCAAACATTTGAATTATCCAAGATCTTTCTCCTTAGGGTTAGGGTTAGTGGGAACAGTTTAGAGGGGGAAATGCTGGGGTTTGAGGTTGATGTGCAGCATCTGGTATTTCAGCTATAGGCTAGAAATCTGGAGATCAGGCATTCTAGTCCCCATCTTAGACACAACTGGGTGACGTCGGGCCAGTCACTTCTTTTCAGCCCTAGGAAGCAGACAATGGCAAACCACCTCTGAAAAATGTTGGCAAGAAAACAGCAGGGATTTGTCCAGGGAGTCCCCCAAGAATCCAGACTAATTCAAAGGAACCAAAAAAGAGAAATATCTTTAGCTCTTTGGTATGGCAAGGAATGACATGCCCTTAATTGAATGAGATCTGTTTTCTTAGGATCAATATCACCATTTCTTTGAAATAGACCCTGTTGGGTGTTTTGCTGTTGCTGCTACAGCTATTGACATCCTTATGCAATCTACCGCAGTAACTTTTAGATCCTGATAACCTTCTGTGAAATCGTGGCTTATTTGCCCTGATTGTGATCCTTCTGGCAGCAACTGGTTGTGATGACAAAGCAAATTTGTTGAATCAAGAGAACTTTTGATCATATCCAGCAGGGTTCAAATCCTCTTTTCTTTCTCTTCTAATTGGAGAATTCTTAATTACAATTAGACTTAGTATCACACAGAAGTTGTCAACGGCGTGTGTCTTGGGTTTTAACTTTGCCTCCAGAGCAACAATCACGTGCTTGCAAAAGGAGAAACTTATAAATGAAATTGCTCCCAAGGTGACTAAACATAGTTGTAACATATTGGTAGAATATATTGGATTTTCAGGGCTTTCCTTGTCTGTAAGGCTTAGCCAAATATCTTTCTTTTCTCTGCCTCTCTTTGTCCCTTTAAACTGAGTGTTCCTGATGGAACCATCGAGTTCAGAGTCTTTAAGGAGACCACTTCCTTTTATTTTGCCCCTTAAAATTCAGCATTTACATAGGGGGCACAGAATTTAAACAGAGATTCCCAGGAAATTTCTTCTGGGATGAAATATATATATATATATATAAAAAGTCCTCTTCTATAGCAAGCACTGCTGCTTCTCAAACTACAAAAAGCAATTGCTGCACAGGAAAAAAAAAAGGTGCACATTAATTTGTGCCGCAACTTTACTGGTCTCCCTGCAGAGGCATGATAAAAGGACGACAGTTTGAAAAGTGGCATCTCTTTCAAACCTCTTTAACAAGGATCTAATCTATTTCAAATGTCTACACTAGTTTTCTTGACACGGACTTCTTCATCTAAGTTGCTACCGTGTTTCCCTGAAAATAAGACCCTGTCTTATATTTTTTTGAACCCTGAAATAAGCGCTTGGCCTTATTGCCATGCACTCAAAAGCCCGATTGGGCTTAATATCAGGGGATGTCTTATTTTGGGGGAAACAGGGTAGGTGCAAATTTCCTGTGTCATATAACACCTCTACATGAAGAACAATGTGTCATAGCAGGCCTAATTTAGAAGTAAGACTTAACTTTGCTCAATTTAGAGATCTTTAACATACCAGCTAATTTCTCATAATGTCGTCCTATCACATTGAATCTTAATGCCATATGCAACTCTGTGGTTATTATTCTAGAAAGAATACTGCTACAAAATCCGAGTTCAATCTTCAACTGCAGATCATTAAAAAAAAAAAATTGCTCTCTGCATCCTAAATGACCTGTGAGTTCCAGTACATTTTTAAAATAGAACTAGGCTTCTCTCGTAACTGGGAAAAATCTACTTTTGCTTTGCCTTTATGTTATAAACCGCTGAGTTGAAGAATTATTATGCTGCACTATTCCTAATATCTTTGTATTTGCTAGGAGTCAGAAATGACTTTGATGGCCCATAATCACTATTTGTGATCTCTCTCAAATTTGTCTAACAATCTACCTGTTGAATACTTGTAAAAAACTGGCATTGTACTAGGTTTAAAAAAAAAATTAAAGTATTGGATGTCCTATAAGTTTTGTACTACGGATTACAACTCCATTTATAAATATTTGAATGGGCAAACATTTGCCTATTTATTACACTTAGCTTGATTGCTCAGAAGAACATTCTAGGGTAGAGTAGACTGGTCCTGTTGGTCCAGACTGGTCCCAGGGGTGAAATGCTCCCAGTTCGCTCTTACCTGTCGGTCGCCGTAGAGCCAGTCGCCAAGGTAGCGTGAGGCGCCGGCCACCCACCCGGACGCCGCCCGGACGCCGCCATTTGGGTTCTTTTACCCTCTGCGCATGCGCAAAGCGTTCTGTGCATTCTCAGAGGGTAAAAGAACCCAAATGGCGGCGTCCGGGCGGGTGGGCGGCGCCTCGCGCTACCTTGGCGACCGGTTCTACGGCGACCGACAGGTAAGAGCGAACCGGGAGCATTTCACCCCTGACTGGTCCTATATCTTTAATTCAAGGTTCAAATGCACAGTGCATACTATTATATCGATTAAGATAGGTTCCCTGGAAAAGATGAGATGTGGAGTTTTTGGGAAATTATCCTAGTCTGGACTGATTCATAACCATCCTTAATATGAAAAGAAGTCTAGTGTGATGGAGTTAGAGACCAGTCATTGCAGGATGCCAAGATGTCTGACTGCCTTCGCAGTGTTTATTGCTTATATACAGTTTTATAAGCAGCAAAAGGTAACAAAGAGCAACAGCATTTTCATTGGTGAATTCTCCTTGCCAATCCTTAAGAACATCCTACATCCTGTTAATACAACCTAGAGGAGATCACGTACCAGCCAGAGATAGTGCCCTGCTTCATCCAGGCAATATGAATGGGGTGAAATCATGGGAACTGAGTGAGATCATGAGGCCCTTCTGAGGTAGGCAGTTTGCTGCACATAACCTCCAAATGACCTCCATCTCTACACTAGTGGGGGTGGGGAGAGAACAGTAACTTCAACCAGTATGCGGTGATGCAGGTCCATGCACCCATTTAGACTTTCAAATTCAAAAAGGTTTACAATTATCAAATTTACTCCTACACCTGTCCAATACTGAGTTTGCAATAGGTGTTGGCCACTTTGTTAGCAGAACAGTTATTGGGTATATGCAAACTTAGAGTGGATGTTTCTGTGTAATGGGATGGATAACAAAGCAGAAATGTGGCTACATACAATCTGCACATAAGAAAACATGGAGTTTCTTTTACGCTCTTGAATTTCTTGAGTAGTATCTTCTTTTTCCAAGTGGACCTCAAATTAATATTTTAATTACATGCTAATCCCTTCAGGTAAATCAAGGTGTTATTGACTTTTCTCAAGCTATCCAGTCAGCTTCATGACTGAACCAAGCTTTCAACCACAATTTTTCAAATCCAACACTGCATTCAGGAGCCTGTTGAATCCTAATCAAGATGTTGATCTTGAGTTGACCCACACCTGTATCAGTTTGAATACAGAAGTAAATGCAGAATGTACATTGCATGCAAATATATAACTACCCACAGTGTCATTTTTCATCTAGGCCTTTGGAGATTTATATGAAAATAAAGTTAAAGGCATAATACATTATAAAAACAAATTGCCCAAAAGGCAATATGCTTCACATTTTTCTGTATTGTTCTTATTACCTTGTTAAAAGTACAAATAAGAAAGAATAACATTAATCTGGATGTTTATAAATATATGAATGGAATACATTGCCTAGATTTTGCTGATAACACAGCAGTGGGAGATAAAAGATGTTTAAGAAGTATGCAACGTTGGTGAATTAAGACTGTTCTTTAAACGAAGCTGTCTTATCAAAGGAGAAAATTTATTTGATGTTCAAGAAAGTAGCCCAGCTTCTAAAAAGGAACATTCGTTAACTATAATCTCATTTAAAATTATGGCAACAAAAATAAAACCAGTTATTAAAAGCTTGGTGGAAAATCTCAGTAATAGGAATGACAATATTAGACGCAGTTAAATTTTGTAACAAATTTGTGAATTTAAGACACACGAAGTCATTAGTAAAAAGAAAGTTACCTCTTGTTCAGTTACTAAATGATGGTATATGATAAAGATTAACTGAGCAAGATAGCAGAAGAAAAATTGGGATAGAAATTAAAAATGGAAAAAAGTATAGCGATGAGACTAAAGTCTTGAACATAGATTTTTGCTCAGTATGCTCTTTATTGAGCCAATTTGGTGTAGTGGTTAAAGCATCAGGCTAGAAACTGGGAGACTCTGAGTTCTAGTCCCACCTTCAGATACAAAGCCAGCTGGATGACCTTGGGCCATTCTCCCTTTTAGTCCTAGGAAGGAGGCAATGATAAACCACTTCCAAAATCTTGCCAAGAAAACTGCAGAAACTTGTCCCAGGAGTTGCCAGGAGTCAATACTGGCTCATATTATCGTATTTTGGGTGCATTAAAGAAAGACCTAGTTCTCTTGAAAAGTCCGTAATGCTGGGAAAGATACCATAGAAGGAAAGAGAAAAAGAAGATGACCAGTAGCAAGATGGATGGCCTTAGTTATACCAACAATTAGTACCCTGTTGGAAGACCTGAAGGACCAACTTGGAGACAGATTGTCCTGGAAAAAAATCTATGTGGTTGCTAAGAGTCTACCCCAACTTGATAGCATTTATTCAATTGATAGATAAATCTCAGGGAATATTTTATATTATAATAGCAATTAAATTATTTATTGCCATAAAGCCCAAGTGCAAGTTCAATATGATGCTCAGATCAGATTTTATAAAAAAATATCTTGATACCATCCCTATAGTCTAAATTTTGAGAAGTATCTTCCAGAAAAACTATTTTTCTTAAACATTCTTTGCTTGGAAGCTGGTATAAATAAAACTGAAAGTGATGTAATTTAATACACTGAACTACTGGCTAAAAGCAGTCTTCTGTTTCAGAAGATTGGATAGAAGAGATCCATTCTGCTTAAGTTGAATTAGTGTAGTTAATTGGAGAATGATGCACTAGCCTTAGGCCCTGCCCAAGCCAAAGTCAAGCTAAAGCAAAAAATAATAGAGAAATATAGGAAGCTCAAACGTGCCTCTAGAGATCTACTTAGGTGCTCAGCTCTTCAGTTTCAGTCAGCCAAATATTGGAGACGGCTTGAAATGTATAAATAGAGATTGCTATGGGGATAGCATGATCTAGTATTTTACCCATTGCTGTCTTGAAAGGGAAGTGTAGGAAGTTTTCTTATAATGAACAGTTTTGCCTGCATAGAATAGCAAATATTCAAACCGGGGTTCATTTTTTTCTGTCCCACCTGTTTATAGGGATGTAGGGGCTTATTCAGTGGTGGGTTGCTACCGGTTCGCCCCGGTTCAGGCGAACCGGTGGCGGCGGCGGCGGGAGGCTCCGCCCGCCCGGACGTCATCACAGACGATCTGCGCATGCGCAGAAGGTTCTGCGCATGCGCAGAGCGCGCATTCACAGTTCCGAACTGGTAGAGAAGGTAAGTGAAACCCACTACTGGGCTTTTTCTGTAGGTACTTCAGCTCCAAGATTGCTGCATCAGTCTTGTGAGATCAAAGGGAAATTTTGATTTGGGTGACAGGACTATAACACCCTTTCAGCTGAACTGAGCATTTCATTGCAGCAACAATGGAGGCAGGATGTTTTTGGTGGGAAAAATATTTCTGTTTGTTGTTGTATATTGTATCAAGTTTTGCAGTGACTTGATATTCCGATTCACAGTGTGATCCTAATGTGTTAAAATTGTTAACTTGTGTTAGAATTGCTTCACCAAGTGCACTTTAACACCCAGAAAATGTGCTTACCAAATCATTTGAAGCATATAATAAGTTCTTTTAGTATGAATGGGTTTGTTTGTTTTTTTGCAATTTGTACGTCAGTTGTAATGGTAATCATGTACCATATTTATCTGAAACAAAGGTGCCCTGAATTTAAGATAACTTTCTCCCAAGGGAAGAGTGGTCAGGAAAAAACTGATAGAAGCAAAACCTATATGAGAACCAACTTCCTTATCTCATTCATCTTGACAGCTCTAGCTGAAACCAGCTCTGGGGATTCCTCTTAATTTTGCTCTGATTCTGTGCATATCTCACACTGGTATGTGTGTGCAGGTTTACATACAGTTGCAAGAAAAAGTATGTGAACCCCTTGGGATTACGTGAAGTTTTGCATGAATTGGTCATAAAATGTGCTCTGAACGTCATCTAAGTCACAACAATAAAAAAACACAGTCTGCTTAAAATAATACTACACAAACATTAGATGTTGCCATGGTTTAATTGAACATAACATGTAAACATTCACAGTGCTGGGAGGAAAAAGTATGTGAACCTTTGGACGTAATAACTGGTTGACCCTCCTTTGGCAGCAATAACCTCCACCACACGTTTCCTGTAGTTGCAGATCAGACCTGCACAACGATCTGGAGTAATTTTGGACCACTCCTCTTCACAAAACTGTTTCAGTGTAGCAATATTCTTGGGATGTCTGGTGTGAATGTCTTAAGGTCATGCCACAGCATTTCAATCGGGTTGAGGTCAGGACTCTGACTGGGCCACTCCAGAAGGCGTATTCTGTGCTGTTGAAACCATTT
>QLTV01003957.1:1623768-1642811 GCA_003457575.1 Thermophis baileyi | reverse complement strand
ATGAGAGCTCTTTTCTGCGAGGCATGGTTCACAGCAGACAGTGCTTCTTGAAACCAGTAAACCCAAACCAGTTTTGTGGTTTTAAAGGGCAGGACAGCTGTCAGCGACACATCCAATATCATCACACTGATTGGAGTCAAGGTTGGCTCACTCCTGGCTCCAATTAGCTCTTGGAGAAGTCATTAGGCTAGGGGCTCACATACTTTTTCCTCCCTGCACTGTGAATGTTTACATGTTATGTTCAATTACACCATGGCAACATCTAATGTTTGTGTAGTATTATTTTAAGCAGACTGTGTTTTTCTATTGTTGTGACTTAGATGACGTTCGGAGCACATTTTATGACCAATTCATGCAAAACTCCACGTAATCCCAAGGGGTTCACATACTTTTTCTTGCAACTGTATATAGGTAGTCCTTAACTTATGACCACAGCTGAGCCCAAAATTTATGTTTTTAAGTGAGAAATTTGTTAAGTGAGTTTGGCCCCATTTTACGACTTTTCTTGCCGCATTTGTTAAGTGAATCCCTGCAGTTGTTAAATTAGTAACATGGTTGTTAAGTGAATCTGGTTTCCCTATTCACTTTGCTTGTCAGGGGATCACATGACCCTGGGACACTGCAACTGTGATAAATGTGAGTTGTCAAGGATCCAAATGTCAATTATGTGGCCATGGGGATGCTGCAATGGTCATAAGTGTGAAAAATGGTCCTAGGTCACTTTTTTCAGTGATGTAACTTTGAACAGTCACTAAATGAACTTTGTAAGTCAAGGACTACCTGTACTTACTAGGGAAAAATAGAAATACACTAATTGAATTCATAATGAACAACTAAAATGAATTGCCTGTAAAATAAGGTACTTAGTTTGTAAAATGATCTTGATCTTCACATGTCGGTATTCTAGTGTTAGAAATCTGACTACAAGGAAGAGGGGATCAACCTATTCTCCAAAGCACGTAAAGGCAGGACAAGAAGCAATGGATGGAAACTAATCAAGGAGAAAACCAACCTAGAACTAGGGAGAAATTTAATCAATGGAACGACTTGCCTTCAGAACTTGTGGGTGCTCCTATACTGGAGTTTTTAAAGAAGAGATTGGACAACCAACCATTGGTCTGAAATGTTATAAGGTTTCCTGCTTAAGCAGAGGTTTAGACCAGAAGATTTCCAAGGTTCCCTTCCAACTCTGTTGTTCTATTATTGTGGGAATAAAGAATGCAGGCAGTTGCTTGAATCAGAGATGAAGTTTCTAGAGTAGAACATGCTGAGTCAGCTGTCGGAAGCAGCTGCACCAGGTCCTTTATGTAGAACAGGTGTCAAACTCCAGGCTTAAATCTGGCCCACGGGGCCGGCCTGGAAATAGCAAAGGACCGGCCCGCAGTGCCTCTGGCAGCCAAAATGGGGTGCGGAGGGGCCTCGTGCGCCCCCCGTGTCCCATTTTGGCCGGCAGGGTGCTGCAGGAGGCGTCCATCCCATCTCCCCCCACCCACCCCGGCCGGCCCGTGGAGAACTACAATGCTGATCCAGCCCTTGAAGAAATCCAGTTTGCGACCCCTGATGTAGAAAAACCTTGCCTTTGTTACTTGAAAGTACACAGTAATGTGCCCATGCTCTAGGAATTCCAAGAAAGCACACTTAGCTTGGTTTCCTTGAGGGAGCGCTCTGGAGTTAGGCACCCTGCTGTGTTGTGGTTTCCACACACATTGTGTACCATACTCCCTTCCAGGAGAAAGAGTAAAAAAGAAAAAAGAAAAATCCACAATGAAGATGGATTGAGAGGCAAATTGCACTGGGAAGGGGGAAAAAAGACAAACCCCATTTTGGCAGAACAAGGTCTAATTTTTAGACTAACTGCTAGACAGATTGCCTGCTTTCTTCCTATCTCGCTCCTATTCTGGTGTAAATCAATCCCCCTTCTTACTACCAAGTAAATATAGTTGTTTATAGAGTGGGCAGTTGCATGAAACCTTTTGCAAATATAAAATTGGAAAGGAATATTTTGCATAAACTGGGAAGTGAGATAGAAGGAAGCATCATTGCAAACTATACTAACAATGAAGTATGTTTGTAATTAGTTATGTTACATCAAATTGCTAACAGAAGTAATATTCTAAAATGTTTATTGTCACCAATTACTCTGGTACGCTATAAACATTGAGATGCTTCCCATCCCCATCTCCTTTCCCCCATCTAATTGTGATGATTTGAAATTGGTAGAAATTAGCAAGGGCTCTTTAGTATCCTTGGGCTACTAATAGTTTCTGACTCCAATGGGGTTTATTACCCAATTACTTAATTGAGCACAATAACAAATGTGGTTATAAGGTTTGAGAAGATATATGTTTACTTGCATGGTGGATTGACATTGCAAAATAAAAGTTGCATAGTGTGATCAGCCCAATGCTTATCCATCTTCTTATGCTTATCCGTATCGATCTTCCAGTATGATCCCTGCACAAAGGGTGTCTTCCATCCCTTTATCCTTTAAAAACCTCTAAATCAGGGGTGTCAAACTCGATTTCATTGAGGGCTGCGTCAGGGTTGTGTTTGACCTTGGGGGGCCAGGGGGCGTGGCCAGGGTGGGCATGGCCAGCTCGACATCACTTGTGTTGGGGGCACCTGTGGTGGCCCGAGTGCTCTGCCAGCGAAAACGGACTCCATTTTCGGCTCGGACGGCCTCCTGCAACCCTCTGCCAGCGAAAACGGAGCTCAGGAGGGCCTGAGCTCCGTTTTTGCTGGCAGAGGCATCACGGGCTAGTCCTTCGCTGTTTCCAGGGTGACCCCACGGGCCAGATCTAAGCACCCTGTGGGCTGGATCTGGTCCCTGGGCCTTGCGTTTGACAACCCTGCTCTAAATGGTCTAGATCAGGGGTCGGCAACCTGAAACACTGAAAGAGCCATTTGGACCCATTTCCCAGAGAAAACAAAACACCAGGAGCCACAAAACCTGGGTGGGCGTGGCCAACTCAATGTCACTCACTCCCACCGAGTCACATGACCCCCCCAGCCACGCCTACCCAGGTTTTGTGGCTCTCTATGTTTTCTTTTCTATGGGAAACAGGTATCTCTCTCTCTCTTTTCCCTCTCTTTCTCTCTCTCTCCATCTCTCTTTCTCCCTTTCCCCATCTCTATCTCTCTCCCTTCCTCCCCCTCTCATCTCTCTTTCTCTCTCCCTCTCTCATTGCTCTCTTTCTATCTCCCTCCCTCATCTCTCTCTTTCTCCCATCTCTCTCTCTCTCCCTCTCTCTCCCCTTCTCTCTCTCTCTGCTGAGGAATGATCGCAACCCCTGGCAGAGGCTTCCCTTCGGGTGACCCTCCTCCCCCTCTCCAGACTCCCTGACTGGCTGTGGCGGGGCCAGGAGGGTGCGCGCGTGCGGGGAGACCCTCAAGCGAGTGCCAAAGCGCAACGGAGGGCGGGCGGCCGCTCGCTTAAGGAAGGTCTTTGGACGCGGCTTCTCTCCTGCCCTAAGGCTCCATCATCGCCTTGCCGCCCCCCCCCCCGCATGAGAGGAGAAGGAGTGGGAGTGGGAGGAGGGTCGCCGGAGCCTTACTGCAGGAGCGAAGCGGCCCCGTACCTGCTTTTGCGCCACATTTGCACGTAAGGCAGCCTTCCCTTCCTGCCGCTTCGGTCTGGAGCTTACGCCCTCCCCGCTCGGCCGAAGAGCTGCGGGGGGAGGGTGGACACGGCAAGGCGATGGCCAGATCCTTAGGGCAGGAGAGAAGCCGCGTCCAAAGACCTTAAGCGAGCGGCTGGCCGCCCTCCGCGCACACCTTTGCTGCGCTTTGGCGCTCGCTTGAGAAGGGTCTCCTCGCGAGTGCACACCCTCCTGGCCCCGCAAAAGCCAGCCAAGGAGTCGCGAGAGGGGGAGGAGGGTCGCCCGAAGGGAAGCCTCCGCCGGGGGTGGCGATCATTCCTCAACCAGCGCCGGAGAATCAGTCCCGGCCGCTTCTCCATTCCCGCCATCACCCTTACCTTCTCAGGCCAGTTGAGGGAGGGTAATGCGAGGGGCAGGGCCATCCAGGGAGACAGGGAGCCACAGCAGAGGGCCCAAAGAGCCGCTTGCAGCTGACCCCTGGTCTAGATTGATTCTTTAGGAAGAACCTGGGTGATGGGTTAGAAACCTGCTAGGAAAAGCGAGAAAAAAGTATGAAATGCCATCTTTTTACCTTATTGAAGGTCTTTATCCTATACAGCAGGCTTTTCTGGGGACCTCAGGGCAGATGGGGAGAGAGGCCAAGGAATTTCCTTTCTGAATATCTGTGCACTTGTAAAGTGCTGGATTCAGGGCTCTGGGGAGAGAAGATATAATATTATGACTCGGGCTACTGACTGTATTTGGCAGAAGAAAAGAAATGGCTGATTTATAAATCATGCAGTGAGAATTATTCAGGGAGTTTCATTATAGCCAATTAGAAGCATTCTAGGATGTGTAAGCTTGTGCAATAAAACAGCACACACGTTGTTTCAGAGACAGAAGGCATATGGAATTCCAAGCCTGCTGATAGGAAAGCTAAATTTGGGAAAGATATATAAGCCTCCCTTCCCCAAGTTTTGCATCAAATGTTTCTGTTTCATCAGTCTCAACTTTTCAATTTTGAGTGAGAAAACCTGAGGGAAATTTCTGCTGTTTTCATTGGAGCATCACGGGCTCCCCCTCTCTCAAAACAACCCATCTATTTTTTTTTTCTGCATATGTTCCTAACCGAACTCTGGAATTCTGGGAGTTGAAGTTCACAGGTCATAATGGGGCCATAGTTGCCCACCCCTAGTTTATGGGATATCAATTCCATCTCCCTACAGCATCTTATCGCTATAAATCAAAAGAAATAGCAAGGGTTTTAATTCGATGCTATGTATCCATAAGCTTCATTCTTATCCATTTTCTCTCATGCTCCCCCCCCCCTTGTTTATCTGCTCTAACCCCAATCTATTAAGTCTAGTTCAGGGGGAAAAGTGATCCTTAATAGTTAATTTCATGCTCTTTATGTGTAAAATGTTAATATGATGAACATATTATGATCATCTGCAACAATGTTACGATCATGAAGCTTTCAAACAAGCTGCAAAATAATCTTTGGGGGTGGGGATTAGCAAAGCTCTGATGGGGTAGAAGTTTAGTATTCGAATCACGACTTTCACATACCAGCAAGGAAGTTTTCTCATCATAATGCCATTGAAATAGTGCCTCTTCTGGGCTTTTGTTCTTAGCTACAGCATTACTTGGAAGCCAAGAAACACATTTGTTTCCAAAGCATTCGTACATCCATTGCTTCAGTGGTGCTGAAAATTGAGAATTGATTTTACCAGTTGGACTTGCTAATTAATATTGAAGGACATCTGTCTTACCCTTTTATTCCCCTTCCTTGCCCCAATTCCTTACATGTGGTTTCAGCATTAATAACACTTAGTGCTAATGCTTATCAATAATTCAAAACCAGCTCTACAGAAATGTCTAAGTTCAATTATTCCTCTCTTTCCCCCTTCTAAGATGATTGTGGTACTTTTAGCACTATTTATTTTGTTCCAATCTTATTATTTTCAAAAGCTGCAGGCACTTTTGAATTAAAGGGTAGTATAGAAATATGTGAAAAGTAGAATATTGTATATAACAAAATCCAAGAGTTTTAGATGCTACTGCTGGGACGATGGTTATCAGTAAGATTGTACAATGCTCCATGTTGTCATAAAAGACTTCAAATTTCCTTCTGTTTAGGTATCTGAAGGTAATTATTGACTGGGCTGAAGGAAAAAGAAAACTTGAGGCTTAAGGGCTAAATGGCATGTTTTAGGTTAAACCATCAAATTATAGCCTACTATTATAATTTTGGCCCAGTATGTCATGCAAACTCTGTCATTGTAATCCATGTTTGTTTGTTTGTTTGTTTTTCATTTATTTATAAAAATTTATGGGCAGTTCATCTTACCTCAAGGTAATTCTTTTAAGGCTTAGTGCTTAACTCTTTCTTAAAGCTGATTAAAAATGGACATTGGAAAAATACCACTCACATAGAATGAAGATGCAGTTGCCTGTGTGGCTTGCTCCAGATTTTGTTTATTTTTACATGTTTAATCAATAACTCATGCTGTCTTTTTATCATCTAAAGGCAACAAGTGGAGGACAGTTTAACAGAAAACGTAAATAACTGCTCGTGGACAGTGCTTTTTATAAAATTTGGAAATAATTTTTAAAAGCTTTGAGAAACTCCCACAAATGAGGTCTACTTGAATTCAAAATCCATATCATTACACAACCATCCCTAAGAAATACATCTCTGTTTGTATGTTTATGTGATTCTTACCATGAGTTCATATTCTTTTACATGCTGGACATTCCAAGAGAACAAAGAATAAATCAAAGGAATATTTTCTTCTCCCAGTTTTTTTAATATGAACAGGTTTTGACTAGGACCAAGGGTAAATTATTTAAAAGGTGAAAAATCTCTTTGTAATTCATTCATCTTACCGGGTGTTATATGTCCCCATAGTGTATTGCGCAATGCCTTGGGCACAGTTGGACAGTCTTATTGTATATAGAAGTTATATTTCAGACGCATGGTGAGCTTTATTGGTTCTCTCTTCACTTTTATGAGGTTCCATTAAAACGAATACTTTAGGCCATTTATTACCTGGCATTAAAGCAAAAGGGTTTTAACTGTGAGACGGCACTGGACTTGCTTCGTATTTCATCTAACAGTTTTGTGAGCAGTGTTGAACATACCGGAATGGCACAGGCATCAGCAATTTTCCTTTCTCTTTCACATCCTTTCTCTCTGCATCATTTTTCTGGCCTGATTATACATTCTTCTTTAGCATTTTTTGGACTGAAACCTTAGCAGTACTAAAAAGGGTTTGCCGTGCTTAAAAATAACCAGCTGATTTCATGGTGGTTGGATTGTACTTGCAGAGGGCCTGGAGGAAAACCTTCTTGAAGATTGTAATGAACACACTTGAGAGAGGCAGAGACAGAGTGGGACAGACAGCCCCTTCTGGTCCTTCATGGTCTCTCGGAAAATTGCAGTATTATTTAACATGATATTCTTCCAGGCCAGCATGAAGCAATGCCATTAAAGTCATGTCCCAGTAGCTAAAGGCTATGAAGATTAGGGAAGAATAAGCTCAGATTCACCTTTAGGACGATTGAGTGACTTTGGGTGTTTGGACCTCTTAGTAATGGTGATTTCCCATTTTTGGCCATGAAAAGGGTTACACTACCTGGTTTGGATCTAATGTGCAATCTGGGGTTCCTCTTGGATTTACAACTTCTGCTGAAACATGAAAAGACAGCTTTGGTCAGGCAGGCTTTGAACAAGTTCGTTCTGTGCACAAAGTTGTGCCCTTTGCTGCTCTTTGAGATCCTTCTTATGGTCACTCATGCTCCTGATCACTTTGCAGATAATAGCAATAGCAATAGCACTTAGACTTATATACCGGTTTACAGTGCTTTACAGCCCACTAAGCGGTTTACAGAGTCAGCATACTGCCCCCAACAATCTGGGTCCTCATTTTACCCACCTCGGAAGGATGGAAGGCTGAGTCAACCTTGAGCCTGGTGAGATTCGATCTGCCAAACTGCTGGCAGCCGGTGATCAGCAGAAGTAGCCTACAGTACTACACTCTAACCACTGCGCCACCGCGAACTATTTAAATACACTATACATGGAGTTGCCCTTAAAAATCCACAAGCTACTTGGTAGCAAACGTAGTACAGGTAGTCCTTGACTTACAGCTGTTCATTTAGTGACTGTTCAAAGTTACAACAGCATTGAAAAAAGTGACACATGATCATTGTTCACACTTATGACTGTTGCAGGATCCCCATGGTTGTGTGATCAAAATTCATGTGCTTGGCAACTGATTCCTATTTATGATGCTTGCAGTGTCCCAGAGTCTTGTGATCACTTTTTTTGGCCTTCTGACAATGAAGCCAGATTAACTTAATAACCGTGTTACTAACTTCACAAATGCAGTAATTCGCTTAACAACTGTAGTGAGAAAGGTCGTAAAAAAACCCACTTAACAACTGTCTTGGCTAGCAACAGACATTTTGGACTCAATTGTGGTCGTAGGTCGAGGACTATCTATAATGTGGTCAGCAATAAATGGCCTGGACCATGTCTATATAACACCGAGGCTCCGTGAACTGAACTGGCTACCATTTGGCTTCTAGGTGCAATTCAAGGTGCTGATTGTCACGTTTAAAGCCTTACATGGTCGATAACCCTAAAAGATTATTTCGGAGTGGGCCATGTCCCCTAGTTTCTCTTCATCTGGGTAAGATTCAGCAGAATTGGCTCTCTCTTGTCCAGCCAATCCAGCGGTGTAATCCAATAGGACTCAGGAGGCAGTCCTTCAGTGTCACAGCACTTGCCCTCTGGAACAGCATCATCCTCAAGATTTGCATGTTCCTCCCCCCCCCCCACAATGGCCTTTAAAAGAGCCTTAAAAACACGGCTCCATCTCCTGACCTTGACTTAAATGATTGGGGGACACTGTTGTCTATTTTATCTGTATGGGTACAGGCGAGTTGGTGGTTGTTTCCTCCACCTGATTCTATTGTTGGGGTTTTATTTTGACTTTTACTGTTTTATGTGTAAAATCCAGAATAATTAAGAGTTGAGCAGCCTGAAAAATAAATGAATAAATACATTTTATATAAAGATGGAATTTTCTTTAGGTGCAGTCTGATATCTCTAGCTAACCAGAAGTCCACCCTAGGAATTCCAGAGCTCTTGGCTAGACTGAAATATTGAAACATCCTTGCAGAAGACAATGACAGCAAACCATTTCCATAATATAGATGGATGCGTTCATCAGGAGTCAAGCTCAACTTCTCATTGACCCCACTACAAGCATTTGGGCTTATATCATAAAACCATAGATAACACTTTTATTTCCCCATTTTTTGTGAGCACTGTATCTGTTGTTCTTTACCACTAACAGCTGACTGACATTTTCTCCATACAGATGCTGCTTGGACCAGAACTTTAGAAATGAAATTTTACTTGACACTTTCCCATCATTTATTAGGTTTTCTGTTCCAAGCGTTATATATTGCCAAGAATGCAATTGCTGTGTGATACATTCTCTAGAAGTCTGTACTATTGTGTAACATTTGATGTGTTTAGGTTCCATTGCCTTTGGTGAATTATGCAGTTGTATCCCTTGTACATTATGGAAGGAGAGAAATGCAAGTGAATATTCGGAAACTCCCGCATGTAAATCAGAATGTGAATCAGATATTCAGTTACACTTTACAAGCATCCCTTTAAAAAAACTCATCTAAATATGACAGGCAGTGATGGAAGTAAAGCAACCAGTGTGGCCTTTGGTACAGTCCTTGAATGCCTTTTTCTTTTTCACTTTGTTTTTTATTACTCCCTCGGTGCAGGGCTGCCGCACAAGGTCTTTCTCTTAGCTTAATGGAACGGCTGATTCAGAAATGCGGAGACCATGTTGTGAAGATGCTCACTGTGCAGTACCGAATGCACCAAGCCATAATGCAATGGGCTTCCACTGAGATGTACGACGGTCATCTCTCAGCTCACTGTTCTGTCGCACAACATTTACTGAAGTAAGTGATTGATGGCTTACTGGCTTTCTTTTTTTCTGCCCAAATGTTAGATTGATGCTGTCTTTTAATATTTAAAGCTAATGCAGACTTCTCCTGACTGCACTAAATCTTTTCCTCTAGCTCTGTTCTAGCAAACAGACCTTTGCCCCATTTTCAACTGGCAAATAGCTGATTTCTGCACTGAAGGTGCAAGCAAGGTGATTTCTGCACTGAAGGTGCATGCAAGTTTTGTTCAACAGCTTATGCACGCGTTGTGGACTTGAAATTGTTGTCACTGTTGGCCCACCAGCTATCATGCTGTTAGATTTGCTAATAACTCTTCCAGAAAATTTCCACTTTTATTGAAAGTTGGAAGAGAATATTAGCTTCCTATTTCTCTTCTTTGCCTTGACTCTTGTTTGTTTCCTTTTCTGGAGATCATCCTGGAGTATCTTACAATAAACAAAACTTCTACCTAGAAAGGGAAGGGAGTAGGATATCACCCTGTTTAAAAGAGAAGTAATTTCAACCCTGTCTGGCTGTTGATTGACTCTCAGGTAAACACAGAGGAGTTTGCCTATTCATTACAGTAATATTCCTGACTCATTCATTCATTAGCAATAGCAATAGCACTTAGACTTATATATCGCTTTACAGCCCTCTCTAAGCAGTTTTACAGAGTCAGCATATTGCCCCCAACAATTTGGGTCCTCATTTTACCCACCTCAGAAGGATGGAAGGCTAAGTCAACCTTGAGCCTGGTGAGATTTGAACTGCCAAATTGCAGGCAACCGGCAGTCAGCAGAAGTAGCCTGCAGTACTGCACTCTAACCACTGCGCCACCGTGGCTCATTTATTCATTTAAGTCAAAGCATCACCTAAAGTACAAAAAGAAAAGCAACAGAGATGCCGGGGTTCACGTCTATATGGGTTTCGGGCCGTAGGCATGCCTTGAAGGAGAGGTCCCCATTTTGGGACCTCACTTGATTTCTAAAATTTAAGCATTCAAAGTTTATTTATAGTCCAAGAGCAAACATATGGAAAAAGAACAGCAGTACAATTCATATTATAAAAGAATTTTAAAAATTGCAAGAAAATCCTGAGACAATACCCAGTAGTTAATAACATGATGGAGGAACCAGACGGTTTCTAAGAGTTGTAGCTATTGATAGAAATTTTGAAACTTTCTTATAGTTTTCTGAAGACGGGTCACAAAAAGAAGGTTCATGGTCTCTTGATCACAATGGCAATTTGATCAGGAAATATTAAGTTCTATCATCATTGGGTATACAGTGGACATTTTACTAGAAAATGTGAAACAGATTCTACTTCCATATCTGAAAACAACTATGGCTTTCATGTGGAAGACTTAAATATCTGCCAGTTTTTGCTCTAATAGATAATGCCCAATCAGGCTATTGTAATAGTCTCCTATGAGGGCCATATAGAACTTATATAGACCCATATAGAAATATCTAGGGATAGGCCAGAGAAGAAAGACAATTGTGTTATCACTAATATGCCTTCTCAGGGTGGCAGAGAACCTATCTAGCATGGTGAGATGGACCAAGCAATTTCCTTCTTAGGCTTCCTTCAGCTAAATCCTAGGACAAGAAAATTGGGCCCAAGGGAAATGCAGCCAAGTTCCAGTCAAATTGCAACATAAGAAATTGAACGAGGGACTTGCAATAAGATTTTTGTTTTTAATTTGACTGAATTGCTTTTAAGCTAGAAGACTCCTTGTAGGTACATCTGAGCACTATATAGCATCATGCCTGGAACTTTAATTTTAACTAGTTTAACAGCTTCTGAGAGATCATTGTTTCCAGATTGATCTGCAAATTTAGTAATTGCAAGGGATGCTTTTTGGATTCTTGCTAGTAGCTTTCTTGCGTGAATAGACTTGCAAGTAGAAGATTTAAAACAGAGCCGAGGTGGCGCAGTGGTTAGAGTGCAGCACTGCAGGCTACTTCAGCTGACTGCTAGCTGCAGTTCGGCGGTTCAAATCTCACCGGCTCAAGGTTGACTCAACCTTCCATCCTTCTGAGGTGGGTAAAATGAGGACCCAGATTGTTGGGGGCAATATGCTAACTCTGTAAACCGCTTAGAGAGTGCTGTAAAGCACTATGAAGCGGTATATAAGTCTAAGTGCTATTGCTATTGCTATCTAGATACTTAAAAGATTTAACCTGCTTGATAAGTTTGCTGCTCATCATCCAATTAGAGCTTTAAAGTGTCTCCTAGAGAATACTAATACCTTTGTTTTAGAATAATTTATTTTGAGGCATTCTCTGGAGCATTAAAGCAGTAGAGCTTTAAGGCGTCTTTGAGGGTCTACTTGGTTTAGAGAGTAGGATTTCATCTTCACCATCAAGAAGAATAGACATGGGGTGGTGGGCAAGGCAGGATGGATGGAATTCTAGCTTAGCAGACTCTCAACAATATTGTTAAAGTAAAAATTGAACAGTAGTGAGGAAGAATATAGTCTTGTTTAACATCTTGCAAGTAGAGACACATTTAATTAAGTCATCAGCAATATTGCCTTTAACTTAAATAGTAATGTCATGATGCAATAACATTATTACCCTGTTTCCCCCAAAATAAGACATCCCCTGATAATAAGCCCAATCGGGCTTTTGAGTGCATGGCAATAAGGCCAAGCGCTTATTTCAGGGTTCAAAAAAAATATAAGACAGGGTCTTATTTTCGGGGAAACACGGTAGTTTAAGAAGATGGTGTTGTAGTAACTGATTTCTTCAGAGTTTTTCTCATGTTACAGAGTCAAAGGCTTCCCTCAAATCTATTAGGGCTACATAAAGGGCATCGTTAGATTGATTACAGTATTTCTCAGCTAAATGAAGTAAAATGATACATTGGTTCATGGCTGTGTGAACAGACCTGAGGCCAGTTTGCTTTAAGGCCAAATGTTTTCAGAGGCCATCCAAACCTTTCTAAAATTTAAAAATGGAAACTGAATAAAGAGAATAGAAGAGCTAGGAAATAAAGGTGAAGCTATATTTGCGTTTTTTCAGTTACGAATTTATCTATAATCCAAAACATGTCGCTTGTGCATGTGCTTATTTGTTAAGAAAATAATAAATTACATACAATATTTAGAAAGACCAAGACTGAAAAAGTTTTGGAATATGGCACTTTATTGTACGTTGTAATAATCCATTTCCTCATTTGTTAGAAACAGAGAATTTTCTCTGCCATGAATCAATGTATCATTTACAATTGTGTAACTAGGGATATGTATTTCCCTTTATAGCTCCTAAAATATAAAACCAGGTCACAAAAGGAAAGCTTTGGTTTTTTTGAAGAAAAATAGATACAATTCAGGGAACATTTTCATCCAGATAGCGTGGAAAGGAAATTGTATCAGAGATTTAAATCACCAAGAAAATAATTTCAGTACATAATATTGATGGCCAATGAAGTGAAATACTTTCTAAAGTCCGTGAAAGAAATTGTCAACTATAAAAATGAGTTGCTGCTTTGAGTGAAGGAAGATGTTTGTGTCATAAGTAGTTGTCTGATGCTGCTGATAGAAGAAAGCTCCATAAATTGTTGCTGCCTTCGCTGGATTCTGTGAAAGTCTCTTGACCTCTTTTTAATCACCAGGTTATAAGAAAACACAAAATGGGAGATAAAAAGACTTTTGAAAACTGCTTAAATCAAGTTGTACCGAGAGGGTTCCAAGCAGTCTTATTAAATCACACACTGCCCCCACCCGAAACAATGTGCTTGGTTTTTGCCTTACTGTGCTCAAAAGAAGAATGCATAATTGCAGTTTTAATATCCATTTTAGTATTAAGGAAATGTATAAATAATTCTCACCGGATTCAGCATGATGTTAGGTACATTATTCTGAAATATGTACCATCATATTCCATAAGCATATTCTCAGCGAAATTTTATAAAACACTTAACACTGGCTCAATTGCATCTTTGCTTTCAGCTTTTCGAATACATGGGGAAGTGCATTATTTGTTTTTGTTATCATTTCAGTCTGTTAGTTGGTACTCTGTGAAAAATGAAAGTGAAAAATCAAAGGGCCTAATCTTGTTGCAAAGTTTATTACAATTGTTGCATCCCTTTCATGCTGTTTTTTGTGAGCTGCCATACCTACTTGTAGTAAATCCATTTAACGTGGCAATAATATAAAAATACTATCCATTATTAAAAAGAATCTCAGCCATGATAACTGTTTGCTTAATGTCCATGTTTAGTTTGTGTTTTGGGTTGTAAAAAACACATCTTGGAGTGTAAACAGTCCAAGGAAGTCCTAGATCAGCGGTTCTCAACCTGTGGGTCGTGACCCCTTTGGGTGTCGAACGACCCTTTCACAGGGGTCGGCTAAGCGCTAGCCCGCCATGCTCCCTTTGTCACCTCATCGCGCGCAGGGAGGGGCGGGGTGGGGGTCATGGCGGCGGGGCGGGGGTCGTGGCATTAGGAAGGTTGAGAACCACTGTCCTAGATAGTGACAAAGAGGCCAATGTCTATGTACATTTTCCACTGATTAAATTTTAAAACTTGTCCCTATGAAAACTCCAGAAGCCTGCAAGCCTGCACATACTAACCAAATAGACCATGAGTGTTGGAATTCTAAATTTTCCAATATATATTCGAATTCAAAATCCTGACGCAAAATTAGATTAGCAGATTAAAAGCACCCAATGAGATGCATTTGTTTTTTTTTTTTCCTGGAAAGCTGTTTTCTATAACCTCGTTTTGGATACTATTTTTATTAGTTAAAAAAAATGAAATACAGAGATACTTAGTAGAATATGTATAAGATTCAATCAGGAATTGTGCTCTAGGACAAATCATGCATCAGTTAATTTCAACAGCTAACCTTCCTTCAGTTGCTAACATAAATTCTGACTTATATTTAATCTGCCATTAATACAAAGAAAAAAATGCCTGTCAGAACTTGAAAAATGACCCTGCTCTTCGTTGTGGAAGGCTAATGAGCCGAGGTGGCGCAGTGGTTAGAGTGCAGCACTGCAGGCTACTTCAGCTGACTGCTAGCTGCAGTTCAGCGGTTCAAATCTCACCGGCTCAAGGTTGACTCAGCCTTCCATCCTTCCGAGGTGGGTAAAATGAGGACCCAGATTGTTGGGGGCAATAGGCTGACTCTGTGAACCGCTTAGAGAGGGCTGTAAAGCACTATGAAGCAGTATATAAGTCTAAGTGCTATTGCTATTGCTATCTTCCTTCTCTTGTAAGCCTTTGAGTTTCTGAAAGTAATCTGCCATTAGCCAGCCCAATCTTTGGGATACTTTAAGGCTTTGGTTTGGTGATTGCTGTCTCTTACCACCAAAATATGAAAGCTCAGATTACTTTAAAAAGTTCAAGTCTCAGTAAATTGGAAATGTTCTGGGAATTCAGGTTTTGCTACAGACATACAGAAATATGTTATTCTTACATGAAAAATTAATGATTCCACACTGTCAGGAACTGTTAACTTATGTTACCCTGGAGTGGAGGGAACTTTGTTATAAAAAAAATACTAAATTGTTTCTTTGGGAACATTGAACCCCAGAATCAAGAGAATGCAGAGAGAAAACCTGCTCTTACTGATAACACATTCATTTTAACTTTTCTCACAACCCAGCACTGTTTGCATAAATAGCCAAAACCCCTGATCATACAATGTGTATCTTTCTTTTTAAATTCACATTTTTAACCAATTTTCTTTTCCATTCCTTAATAACTACTGATGGTACAGTGAGAATTGGTTTGCTATCCCAAAAGCTTTAATCTCATAAAGATTGTATCTAAATTTTGAAGGGAGAGTTATTTGACATAAAGATTCTTTTGGCATGATTTTCTCTGCAGATGGAATTATTTTAAAAGAACAAAAATGGAGTTGAAAAAAGAGTATAAGTAGAAAAGAACAAAAGCTTCAGTAAACTGCTGGCATTGTCTCTGTATATTGACCAATATGTGAGAGACCAGTTCTGCATCTGAAGCCTTGCAGTAGAACAATGGATAATGCTGAAATATTTGTGTTGTTTTTTTTAAAATCAGTACTGTAATTGCTTACTTCTCCATCCAGAACAAAGAACTGGTCTTTGGGGAACATGCTACTAGGAACAACTTGCAGATGCAGTTTTGAACAAATTATGTCCATTAAACTTAACATTATAGTCAGAGATCTTCAAGGAAGACTGCTTCAGCGCATATTCATGCTGACAAACCTCCATCCTTTTGGGTTGGTGGGAAGTTTGTGGTCATTTCCACTTTTAGCTTACAACTTTTTCTCTTATTATGTAGACCAACAATCTGTACTGAATAGTAACTAGAGTTTAAAATATGTTGACTTTAAGCTGTGATTTCTGAAAGTACTTTGTTTGAACCAGAGGTGAGTTCTAACTTACCTCGCTGCCGGTTCGCTTCCTCCCGCGCCGTGTGGCTGCGCCGCGTGGGTTTTTTGCAGTGCAAAAAAATAAAAATAAAAATCCCCCCCAAAAAAGCCGAAAACAAGATGGCGATGCATACGCAGTGCCGGAAACTCGGCTTCTGCGCATGCGCAGAAGAAAAAAAAACCCAGGAATAAAGTCCCCCCCAAAAAATAAATCAAAAAAAAAATTCAAAAAAATTCAAAAAAAAGATGGCAGTGTCCACGGACCAGTACCGACCGAACCGGATCCGTGACGTCATCGTGATGTCACCAGTGGGTTGCTACCGGTTCGGGCGAACCGGGAGGAACCCACCTCTGGTTTGAACCAATACAATTAATATTCATCACAGTTCTTGGGAAATCCAAAATTGTAACTTGGTTATTTAATACTTTAAAACTTAATACTTTTAATACTTAATAACGGGAGCAACAACTTCTTAATTTGGAGAAGAGGTTTGATACAACTCTAGTCCTTCATGTGCCTATAGAGCATTTCTTCATAATTGTGACAAGGCAAGCCATATTTGTATTATTCCTGTTTGTCTATATACAGTAGAACCTCTGGTCACGAACGCTTCTGACCACGACCAAATCGGGTTCTGACCAAAAAATTCACAATTATTTTTTTTCGCGGCTGATTTCCCCTCCGCGCTATTTTTTTTGTAAGCGCCAAATTTCCAAAATTAGTTTCAGGTCAAATCAGTTTGCGACCAAAGTTATGGAACGAATTATGGTCGTAACCAGAGGTTCTACTGTACTGGCAGGTATTAATACACTTGCAAGTATCAATTGCTTTGACATTTGACAAACAAAACATATTGCCAAGGGACAGATAATGGTGCCAGAAAGAGCTGGGCTACCTAGCTTGCAGGTTTGATGGGAATTGGGTCCCCGGGAGTCATTGATGGGAGAGAAGGTAAACCTCTCTTTTACATCTTTGTATTTTCCTTTGCACCCCCCTCAATTATATCTGATCATGTGGTATTATGATCTTATATTCTGAGTCCTTTCTTATCAATAGCTTCTGTATGTGACCAAGGTTTTAAAAATTGAATCACATTCTCATACTTCAAATCCTAGCTCAGTGGCTAAGACGCTGAGCTTGTCGATCAGAGGTTCGGCAGTTCAGCGGTTCAAATCCCTAGCGCCGCGTAACGGGGTGAGCTCCCATTACTTGTCCCAGCTTCTGCCAACCTAGCAGTTCGAAAGCACGTAAAAAATGCAAGTAGAAAAATAGGGACCACTTTGGTGGGAAGGTAACAGCGCTCCGTGCACCTTCGGCGTTGAGACATGCCGGCCACATGACCATGGAGACGTCTTCGGACAGTGCTGGCTCTTCGGCTTAGAAACGCAGATGAGCACCACCCCTAGAGCCGGAAACGACTAGCACGCATGTGCGGGGGAACCTTTACCTTTATCTTATCCATCCTTGGATCCCTTAAAATTATTTTCGCGTGTTTGTTCAGAGATTAGATATATAAGGAACAACTGTAGTTCTGTAATGTTGATGACTCTTCTAAGTACAAACAATATCTTTTTACGGTTATTAGACCCACAGAGTGTATCTTTTCCTAATATCACAGCTGTCACATTACTGTCTCCAGCAATAAATCAAGGCACACTTCTTTTGTCTCTGAGCAAAGGAAGTAGTTGTGTTCTGTGAAAGCTTTCGTCTATAATTTTATTCTTTGCTTTCATTGAAAACAATTTTTAACTGCCCTGTTCTGTAATTTGCTTGATATATGTGTTACTAGAAGCAATGCTACTGTTAAACAGGAACACCGTATGTGCTAATTTGTGTTCCCATCAGGCTGCATGTATCGTTTCTTTCCACATAATAACTAAGAATAGGTTCTAAGGTCTCATAGTTGCAGAGAGAGAATAAAATGAGCTTACAGCTTCTTGCAAAAGTAATTTGTGTCATTCTTTTTAATAATTTGACAGAGACTTGCCAGGAGTGGCCCCCACAGAAGAGACCAGTATCCCATTGCTGCTTATAGATACAGCTGGTTGTGGCTTATTTGAACTTGAAGTGGAAGAAGAACAATCTAGAGGAAACCCAGGTACTATCATTTACTCTACTTCATGATTTTTGTTTCCTGAGTGGCATCTTTCCCCCACACCCCAAAAAACCTGCCCCTTCAATTTATATTACCTGTGTAGTGATTTTGTAATACCAGCTGATACAAAAGTTTCCTTGTACCAGAAAAGTATGGTAAAAATTGAGTTATTGACTGTAATATTATACCCATGATCACAGGTACAACTCCTGTGGAAATTATTGAATATGTCTGGAAATTTCTTGCATGTCATGCTTGAATTACATATGTTATATCCTTGAGGCAGATGAATAGCCTGTTTAAATTAGCCATGGCTTCCAAGGCTGTTTTTAGATTTTTGTTTCTAGGTGGGGTTTTTTTTGTTTTTGGACCCAAATGTAAGTGATAACTATGAAAGAAATAGATTTTGACATGCCAAAAACTCCATCCACATCACACTGTACTATAGTATAACTAATGAGTCGATATAAAACATGCAACGGAGCAAGAAAGAGACAGAAGGTAGTACAATTTTGGTTGTGACTAGAAGTAGCAAAATCCTAAATATTATTATTTTGTTTCATAAGTTTGAACTTTGTACCCCCGTAGTTAAAGAGTTATAGAATTTTAAATTGGGCTTCAGGTGTAGCCTGAAAAAATAGGAACCAATGTTGCAATCAAATGACTTACACGGGATTGAAGCAGCTTGCAAAACTGGCATGAGGCCTTTAAAAAGAAGGAGCTGCTTTAACAATTCAGAAAGAGAACTTTCCTATGCATTCCCATGAATTAAGTGAATGAAACCTAGCCTTGGTGGAACAAAAGGCTACCAAACTGGTAGAAAACATGCTCATGGGTTTTAGGTGGAAATCAATTGTGGCGGGTTATCATTAACTTAGCTTGGAAATTTTATGAGAATAAAGAATGCATGCCAAAATTGAATAACAAATAGTGTGCATTTTAGAAGCTGTTCATACTCATGTTTGCTCTGACATGCCACTGTTCTTCTGGCATCTTCCCCCCCGCCGCGCGCCCCCCCAG
>QLTV01003957.1:1551464-1623734 GCA_003457575.1 Thermophis baileyi | reverse complement strand
TTTTTCTGGCTTTTTCCCCCCCCCCCCCCCCCCCCCCGTTTTTTGCCACTGCCCACTGTTTTTCCTGGCATCTAATTTTTACCGTATGTACAGTACATAGGGTTGCAGCCCTAAATAGTCTCATGTGGGCATCGATGCATAAGTGAATGTCAAATGGTCTGCAGTATTATGTTTCATTCCCACTTTTTAAACAGAAAAGGCTCTGAAAAGTTATAGTAATGTAGTCCATATCTGTCTCATTAGACACATTCAAGGATACTTTTTTATATGCAGGAACAGTTGATTCTCTGAACTTGAATAAGGCTGCTTATGTACGTTTGAAATAATGTCAGATCTTTGAGCAATTCTGCAAAATAGATTAATCTGCTAGGAGAATCTTTATAACATATTGATTTCTTGCCTGTTTAAAACACAAAACACAAAAGGAATCAGATCTTTTTTAGAATCATGAAACTGAATAATAAACATGAACAATATGGAAACGTGTTTATTGTTCTTTTAACTAGAGGAAAAATAGCTGGTGATGGGGAAGAAAAAAAAATCCATGTATTCGTCGTGTTATATGAAAGAACTGGGGGTGGGGGGATGGAGAATTTTAAATTCTCCAGATACTGTTAAATTCCATTTTGCTTTAAAAGTGATCAGGGAAGGTGGGAGTTGTAGTCTGTTACCTTCTGGATCACCACATGAAATAATTAAAAAAATAACCTTCTGGATGAGCACAGATTTCTTACCTCTACCTTAAGCTCAGATACAAAGTTGGGATGACGTTCTAAATAACAGGTAAGAGTAGAGGCTGCCATGGCCAGGTTGAAAGCCCAGACCAATCTACTGGTCTCCAGCAAGACAACTTACATCTTGGTAACAGCTGGGCAAATTGTATGGACAGGTGCCAACGATGCTTGTCATATCTTGCAGCTGAAGTTTAAATATCTTTCAAGATACGCAATTGGCTCTGAAGCAACAGGAGAAGATATCAGCTCTCAGCCAGGAATATTGAACTGGCTTCATATCCATTCTGTTTGTGGCACAGCAGAGTTGAGAGAGCTTTCACTTTTAACTGTCTTGGCACATCACACTTTGTCCAGTTTTGAGAAAACAAAGCGACAAACCTCTGCAGTTCATAAGAATGGTTAAAGGTGCATCAAGAACTAAAAAGAATTTGGGAAATATCGTTTAAAAGCCATAAGTCTTAGAATCCATGTTTCTGAATAATTTTTAGTGACATTTTCCAAAACAACAATATGTCTGTGTGGTTTGTTTTATGCTTAGAAGGAGGATAAGTCCTTATTTTATTTTATTTTATTATATTATAAATTTATTATATGATTATTCTCTTTTCTTAGTTTTATTGTTTTATATATGAGGTTTTTATTTTGCTGTAAGCCGCCTTGAGTCACCATGTGCGAATAAGCGGCAATATAAATTTCCTAAAATAAATAAATAAAATAAGTCAATGCTCAAACTTTGAGTAAGACTTTTTTAGTAAATAGTGGATGTTGCTTTATGGAACTTCTTCCTTGCCCTCCTTGGGTTTCAGAAAGCCTATTAGGATGATTTTATATCAGCAGGCCTTTGCACTCTGGAGTTTCTGGCACACATCTATTTTATTTGCCTTTATGATGTTTCCTTACTATAATTTCAGTTTGGTTTTCTAGGTAGGAAATACTCATTCAGTATTTATTTGCTAAGGTGCACTTCCCAGACTTATGTAAACTGGGGCAGTTTATAAACACTGCAAAAAAATAAAGTAGCTTTTAAAAATGTTTTCTTGTTTACAGTGTACAGTATATGACACGTGAATGAGGACCATTTTATGTTTTAGTGCAGAGGTCCCCAAACTTGGCAACTTTAAGACTTGTGGACTTCAACTCCCAGAATTCTCCAGCCAGCTGGAGAATTCTGGGAATTAAAGTCCACAAGTCTTAAAGTTGCCAAGTTTGAAGACCTCTGTTTTAGTGTGTACATACACCCTTGCTAACTGTGCCAAGGAACAGTTGTGGACCGCTCTTTTCTCGTGTGGTGACCAGCAAGAGCCTGGTGAATGAATACATGGAACAAAAGAATGTTTCTTGGTTTGCCATATGCCCAACCACAGATCATCATCTAAATCAAGAACATAAATCCTTAGCAAGGTGACCTATGGCATAGCTGCTGTATAAGGAAAATGGCAATTCTTAAGCAGTGGGAAACCCACATAATGAGAAAACCTTCATTTTCTTTTGGCTTCCTATACTCTTTGAGTTCTTAGCAAATAAATCTGTGCTTATATACTGGATGATTATACACACAGTGCTGGTTTTTCTTTTATTTAGAATGTGAAGTGAAGTTTACAGGTCGGGTTGGTTTTCTAATTGAACCTGCTTGCCTGCTTCTTCAACCTTAAAGTTGCTTTTTCCTTGTTCCCAGGTGAGGTACAGCTTACCGGTTTGCATATAGATGCTTTGATAGAAGCTGGTGTGAAAGCCAAAGATGTAGCTGTCATCGCTCCTTACAATCTTCAGGTTAGTGCATCCACTGCCATATACTAAGAAACATGTCATGTTGAATAAAAATTGAAAACTTGAGTAGTTTTCACGATAGAAGGAAATACGCTAGCACTGATGATGTTATCTAGTTTGGTAATGAAATGTCCGAAAGAAAATCACCAAGCTTAGAGAGCACCAGTGACCCCCACAGTAAGTACAAAAGAAAATGAAACTGATTTGAATCTTCAGGGACCTAAATTTCTCTCACTAATAATAAATTCAGTGAGGTAGAGGCAGAACTTTATTCTATTTTCTTGATCTATGTGGACTTATGTGCTCTTTGTGCTGTTTGGTGTAGACCTAGCAATTCCTTCCAGCATCTGCTGGTCTACAGTAAGTTAGGAAGAGCCCCCATTCCTCCCTCCAGGCTGTAGGTCCTCCTGCACCAGTTCAGAAATAGTAGAATGAACATCAGATGTAGCTTTTTGTTCCTTTTTCTAGGCAGCAGTCTACCTTCTCAGATATAAGATGCTTCATTTCCCTTGGAAGGAGAGGACTTTTTCAGTAAGATGGCATTCATTTCCTGTGCCTTGTTTTCCAGGTGGACATGCTAAGAAAACATCTGTATCAGAAGTATCCAGAGCTGGAGATTAAATCAGTGGATGGCTTCCAAGGAAGAGAAAAGGAGGCAGTTGTTCTTTCTTTTGTAAGATCCAATAGAAAAGGTAAATCGGTCATCATCTACAGCCATGCAGAATGAAAGCAAGGAATTTACAAGAAGCACTGATGCTACTGCATGTTTATGTGGTTGTGACTGATTCATGGTTCTGGCTGGGGAATTAAAAAGAACATTATGATTTTCTATATAATTCTTTTCAAAAAGAGACCAGAATGGCGAATAGTAAGAAAATGATAAAATAATTGAGTCAACCTTTTTGGTAATTATGGTGACTGCCATTCAGTTTAAAATTCTGTCTTGCAGCCACATGAATCATAACTATTCAGATGACTATGAATGTAACTCAAAAGATGTTTCTAAAGTCTGTAAATATTCTTCTTCTTTCCCATTATAATAGTGGGGCATGATATGGAGAGGGATTTTTTCTCTGCTTCATATGGTTCCTGGAGAGAAAAATTGCCTCCCTGTTTAAAATAGATAAGCAAATTGTGGTTCATTGTTGTCTAAGTATTATGTCTTCCGATATGGTTTTGACACTTGGTAATTACTTCCCAGGTTAGGCTTCTCGAGCACAAATTGGTGACTCACATATTTTAATGTGCCCTTTAATGTTTATTTTTCCATTTGTCTTCTGCCTAGCTCCTTATATGGGACTCAACCCCATCGGTTAAGTAGCTGAGTTGACTCATCTTGGCATTTGCTATCTGTTATTATAAAATCTAAAAAAAACCTGGAGATCAAAAATAACTTCTAGAAAAGGCTTTGTCATTTCTAGCTATTTATTCAATCTTGGATGCTGCTTTTTTTTTTTTTAAAGATTATGCTAAATATTTTTCTGACCTTTATCAGACTTGTTAATAATTAGAAATGAGCAAAATGCATTTGCAATACTTCAAGAAAACTTCCTCATGTTAAATTCTGCTTGTCAGATACAGCTCCAGTCTCAGAGCAGTTCTATTGCGGACAAAAACTTTATAAAGCTTATTTAATCAACATGAACAGTCCATATGCTTTCCCTCCCCATTGTGAAACAAAATGAACACTTGAACATCTTTCAGAAGTCATATCAAGTGCTAAACTTTCTTATTTTTCTAGCTCCTGGCCGTTTATTGAATTTTGCTTTCCTTATTTAAAAGTAAAATGGGTTGAAACTGGATTTCTCAGGAAAATATATTAAGATAATATTGCAGCCTATCCAAAGCTTCAGTGTTCCTTGGGCCTTCCACACTAGATTATTGACTAAAGATGTGCCTTTCTGGAAATTAATGACCTTATAAGTACATTTCAAGCAGATTGTACTGAAATGAAAACAAGCCTGAATTTAAGCATTTCTCCTCTCCCTTACTTTTACTTTTCAAAAAACTAGGGAGGGCCTTCTGAGATCCTTCGAACCCCTCTTTTTCTTCTGTGGGCTGAGATACCTGTAGCATGATGGCTGTCTAGGCAGAGGCTTTTCCTTCTGTCCATAAGGTCATTTCCACATATCATTGGTCTATAAGACAAGTTATCACTCTGTCAAAATGGTGTCCATAAACACTGTCAAGTGCATCTGATCTTTGTCATACACTGGATTAGGTGTGGTTTTGGGTGATTATGAGGCTTGGCTACATATGTTTTTTACTTTGAAGTTGTCAACATGAGCATTCAGTTTGATTCAGTTCGGCACAGGCAATGACACTCCCACCTCAGATTCCATAGTTTTACGATAATGGTAATAAGGAAGCTATAGCATGACTGTTGAAATCTTCATGGGATCTGCTTATGCAGGTCCTTGGTGCTGAAAATGTGTTTGGATTAAATGAACTTGTGCCTGCGCTCTGTTCATGTGTTCAATCCATTTTGGAAACGTCATTCTTGGGCAATAGTTTAGATAATTATAGAAAGAAGCAATCTACTTCACTGAATCCCATGGAGTTCAGTCTAACTTGCTTCTGGGGAAATATGCTTGCAATAAAACTGCCTCGATTATCATTACTTTACATGGTCTGCAAAGCTCTGCATCCTGACTTACTGTTCTTATGATGGATGTGTAGGTGAAGTGGGATTCCTCGCCGAAGACAGGAGAATAAATGTTGCAATTACCAGGGCCCGACGTCATGTGGCTGTAATCTGTGACTCTCGCACCGTTAGCAGCCATAGTTTTCTTAAACGGCTGGTGGAGTATATGAATACCCACGGAGAAGTGCGCACAGCCTTTGAATACCTGGAAGATATTGTACCCGGAAACTACACTCCCAAGAGTTCTTTGGGTCCCCGTGACCAGGAAAAGAGACCAGGAAAATGCAGCATTGGCCCTGTCCCAAAGGCTCTTGGAGAGAAACCAAAAGGAAGACCTTCCCAAAAGCCTAGAGAGAGGCTAACAGAATGTTCCCTGGAAAGCACGGGCAAAGTCACAACATCAGAAACCAAAGAAAATGAAAACTCATTTAAACATAAAGCAAGAATATTGGAGTTTCTGGATAGTGGCGAGGTCCAACTGGATTTCCCTTCCTCTTTAAACGCTCACGATAGAATGCTTATCCATCAGTTGGCTGAAGAATACGGGCTGCAGCACGTGAGCACAGGAGAAGGCAGCGCACGACACATAAGTATTCGTAGGAGAGATTCTCCCACAGAATTATCTTTGGGAGATACTGTGGTTTGTCAACCTGAATTAATTCAGGGCTGTCCGAAAGAAATAGATGCAGGCAGTGAAGAGAGGGAGAGAGGTACTGGCCCAGGGGCCACAGATCTAAAAACGTTGCATGTGGAACGGATGCAAAGAGAGAGAGAGAAGAAAGAAGAGAGAGTGAAACAAAGCCGAGAATCCAATGTAAATCTTCAGGAAATAATTGGGAAGAAAGAAAAAAATGCTGGAGGTAAGGAATCCATTTTTAAAAGTTTAAAAGATACCCCTTTCATTCTTTTTTAATCCGCTGTTTATCCCGTTTTTCTTTGCAATCCCTACAAAGAGTCTCTCCTGACAAAGGTAGTGCATCCTTTGAGGAGCTTTGGGGAAATTTTAAACCAAAACCCAGCCGAGAGAATTCTCTGCTTTAAATATCAAGCCTCCTGGTTTTTATACAGTGCTTACAGGAGGAGTTGCTAGAAGCAGGCTTACTTCTAAAACACAACTACTTTTGAGAGCAGCCACTAATTTCAGATCTAGGAAGCACAGTGAATTTTCCACAAATAGGCTTCTTTTGAAAATGTCAGCCAAATATTTGTCCTGGCTTTTGGAAATACATGGATTTCCCCCAAAATCAGTATCTCTGAAATTATCCGAACAGATGACCTAGGGCACGACATGGGCTTGCTTTGTGCAGTTGGATTATTGCTTAGAACATTTTGAGGAGACAAAGTACAGCTGACACCAAGCTGAGCCAGGCTACATAAATATCCTCTAACACAGGGGTCTCCAACCTTGGCAACTTTAAGCCTGGGGGACTTCAATTCCCAGAATGGCTGGGGAATTCTGGGAGTTGAAGTCCTCCAGGCTTAAAGTTGTCAAGGTTGGAGACCCCTGCTCTAACATACCTTAGTTATCTTTCTCGGATCTTTATGTTCACATAGAGGCTACACATGAGCTTGCCAATACAAATGAAAAAAAAATGGTATCAATAGAAAAGAAAAACTTGCTTTGCCTTGTTAGGAAGGTGTCTGTGCGCAAGCACCTGAGTATTTGCACATACTCTACATGTACCCATTTTCCATGATTGATACTTTGGAGAGAAAAAATGAAACCACTGAATATGTGCATAGATACCTTCTGAAATTCACAACCTCCCAGATTTCTAAAGAGGAAGAAAATCCCCTCTGGTGCATTGATAAGACTGCTATAAAATACAGAGGCAATTGGATTTCTCAGGCATGGGAATAAGCCTGTATCCAGGCAGTGCCTTTGATTTTGATCTAAAATCAAGAGTGTGGCCCCTAATTTTTGAATTTTCTGGAGCAGCCTTCTCAAACTATGACGCCCTCCAGGTGTATGGCTGGGTGGCCCTAACCCTAATCCCTTTTCCTTCTTTAAAGTGTTCTCTAAAAGAGTTTCTAATTTAGTTGGGCAGCTTCAAAGATAGTTCAGCTAGTCTCAGGCCAGGGGTGAAATGCTCCCGGTTCGGCCCGGTCCGGGCGTACCGGTAGCGGCGCCCACCGGTGGTTCGGAGAACCAGGAGCAATGGCAGCGCAAGGCTCCGGCCACCCGCCCGGACGTCGCCATTTTCTTGTTTTTTACCCTCTGCGCATGCGCAAAGCGTTCTGCGCATGCGCAGAGGGTGAAAAAGCCCGTGCGTGAGCAGAGCGCAGGCAAAAAAGCACACGTGCGGGTGGAGCGAGCGCTTCCGAACTGGTAGGGAAGGTAAGTAGATTTCACCGCTGTCTCAGGCAGTTTGTCTTCATATACTCAAGCCAATGGGGTGTCTCCTCTAAGAGCACCAGACACAGCCCATATCAGATTGAACTATGAGCAATCTGGCACCTCAGGCACCTGAGGAGCAATGATGAGCAATCTGGCACCTGAGGAGAAGAAGGGTGTCTTTGTTTTTAACCGTGTTTTTTGGATTGCGGTCAACCATTGTCTGAAAATAGGCAGCCATGTAAGTCCTATAAAGAAACAAACAAATAAATCTCATTATTGCCACTCCATTATCATGCTTTGCCTACTCTTATTTGTCCACTTTATCTTACTGATTCCTTTTGAAGGAGAAGTTAGTGTTATCTGTTGGCCATCTGGTCACACAGGGCCAGCATCCTGCCGGTGCTTTTTCAAGAGGCAACTGGGCTTTCTTGTTTTTCTTTGAAGACATTTCACTTCTCATCCAAGAAGCTTCTTCAGCTCTGACTGGATGGTGGGGAATGGAAGGATTTCCAGAAAAATGTAAAACGCAGGTGGTTCCTGTGGTCTGCAATTTTTCTGGAAATCCTTCCATTCCCCACCATCCAGTCAGAGCTGAAGAAGCTTCTTGGGTGAGAAGCGAAACGTCTTCAAAGAAAAACCAGAAAGCCCAATTGTCTCTTGAAAAAAGCACATTTGGGAAAATCATCAAACTCTTGATCAACACAGCTGTGCCTCTTTTATGTCCATAATAAAGTGTTGTGTGCAATCTTTTTGTTACTGCTCTCTAATTATTTTATGCCCTTATACTTATTTAGGAAAGGCATCCAGTAAATCCAAAACGGAAATTGCAGCCGAGGAAGATTTTGATGCTATGATCTCTGCGGCAATTAAAGCGGACAACACATGTGGTTTCTCCAAATGCAAAGCCAGCGTAACAACCCTGGGACAGCTCTGCCAGCATTGCAACAGACGCTACTGTCTCAGCCACCATATCCCAGAGGTACGCTTTGGTCTCTCCCCTCAGGCAGGCAAAGCATGTCCATTTTCTCGCCTCTCCAACCCAGGTTTTCAGAGCCAACGTAATTTTCAGGTGAAATTGAGGTGCCATTTTTAAAGTATTCAGTGTAGTTGACTTTTCAAGGAACCTCATCGTAATAAAGGCTGTTCAATAGCAATAGCAATAGCAAAAGCACTTAGACTTATATACCGCTTTACAGCCCTCTCTAAGTGGTTTACAGAGTCAGCATATTGCCCCCAACAATCTGGGTCCTCATTTTACCCACCTCGGAAGGATGGAAGGCTGAGTCAACTTTGAGCCTGGTGAGATTTGAACTGCCAAAGTGCAGGCAGCCGGCAGTCAGCAGAAGTAGCCTGCAGTACTGCACTCTAACCACTGCGCCACCGTGGCTCAGACTATAGGAAATCCAGTGGAGGATAACTTTCCCCCATTTATCTTAACTTGCCATTTAATATATACATGGGCATATACACGCAGACAAATACATGCACTTGTGGAAAAAAAATCTATCTTTAGAAAGGTAGAGATGGGAGTTCAGCCTTATGAAAGTAATGTAGCATAATAAACACACAGGGCATAATTCACAAAAGAATTGAAGCTTATAGTTGCCTCCAGTTTAATTTCCCAATGACTGGAAATGCGTCCCCTGCTGTGCAATCAGGAGGAAAAATGTTGGTCTGCAGGGCTGTTTTTGCTCGTAGTCTTTAGCTTTTAAAAATGAAGTGGGGTGTTGTTTTTTGTTCTCCTCTTGGTATTTTAATGGAGTTATTTTTTGTGGGGATCTGTACTTTTGAAACATCTTTTTATCTCTTTCTAATATAAAGAATGATTTTATTTCCGGTTAAAGTGCACAACATTCTTTTTCACTCTCCTTCATTCTTTAAATTTATATATACACACGTACACCTACTACCCTCTCTCTTGATTCTTCAAAATGAATCAGATGAAGAGAATGTGCGTCCTTCAATGGAATAACCATTCTAGGCCATTAAAAGGCACTTAACCTTGTGGAGCAAGATATCTGTTTTTAATGCTGAAATAATGGGATTTTTCTGTGTCCTTTCCATCAAGCTTCTGAGTCATTCTCTCTTTACCTCAAGTCACCTCTTTATTTTAAACTCCCATTCACATTCATTCCCAATAGCCAGATACTTGAAGAAGTCTAATGCTCTAGAGAGCAGAGATGCTTTGCATCTCCTCAGAAGTAGACCTTAATGTCCTTTGTATCCATCCAAGGGGTAGTCATGAGTCTTATATAATGTGGAAATGTTTATTTGTTCAACTCTGTCAGGTCTATGCATGTGTTCTACCAATGCAGCATTTTAAATGCAGCATTTTAAACTCCCAGAGTCCTTTGGGAGTTGGGCGGCATACAAATATAATAAATATAAATATAAATATATAAATCCTGTCTGACAGGAATAAATTACACTGATTACCAACGAGGAATGTTTTCAGATATCTTCAATTGGGCCTGATTTATTTGAAATAATTGATCATAGGTTTTTTTAATCTCATGGGGAAAATGTATCTAGTTACTAGAACATTTTGATCCAAAAGATAAGTATATACAGAAAAAGGTCTGCAAAGTTTGGGTCCTCACCAAAACTTAAAAACAGGCCAAGAAGAGTGATTTTTATGGATCAACTATATTTATGTTAGAACAACTATGAATGTTAAAGCAAGCTTCAGTCAAGAACCAATTGAATTGTGCAATTCATGAATAAAAATATTGGTCTGCAGAGAAACATCCTAAATGTTTGGATGGGTAGAAGTTTGGATTAAAAAATGTACTGTTTATTAAGTGCTTTGTTGACAGGCAACTAAATGAAAGACATTGCTGTAAGCTAAAATAATAGCAGCAACAACTCCTAAGTAAAGGAAAGTTTACCACCTTCCTACATGTGAATAGTTTCATTGCTTTCCTTCATCTCCTATAGCAGGGGTGTCAAACTCAAAGCCCAGAGGCCAGATCCGGCCCACGGGGTGCTTAGATCTGGCCCGCGGGGCTGCCCTGGAAACAGTGAAGGACTGGCCCGTGATGCCTCTGCCACCGAAAACAGAGCTTGGGAGGGCCACATGTGGCTCTCCCGAGCTCTGTTTTCCCTGGCAGAGGGTTGCAGGAGGCCATCGCAGCCAAAAACGGAGCTCGGGAGCCCGTTTTCACTGGCAGAGCACTCGGGCTGCCACAGGTGTCTCCGACACGAGTGACGTTGAGCTAGTCACGCCCACCCACCATGCCCGAAGTCAAACACAACCCTGATGCGACCCTCGAAGAAATCCAGTTTGACACCCCTGCCCTATAGTCACATCAAGGCACAAAGTCAGATAAAGTAGCCTTTTCTATGTGGTTCCCTTCATATATGCTGGACCAAGTTCACAGTCATCTTCTCATGTCTTAAATGTTACTAGTTTTAACAATTGGTGTTTTAGTATCATTTTATGGTGGGTATGTGGGCGGGTATTTCAAGATTTTGTTAACTGCCTCACATATTCAAGTGATCAGAAAGATGAAATAGAATTCATATTACTCAATCCAGTTGGCACCATGGAGATAGCTGACATAGTATTTCTGTCTCTTCACTGATACTCCCACGGCTATTCTCATAGTTCCAGTGACTAGAAAAAGCCCACATTCATATGCAGAAAAAGATATAAAATCTTTCGTCTTTCGATCAGTGTGGTAGCTGCTTTCATTTAAAGAAGTATGAACTGTCAATAAAGTGAAATTCACAATGTTGCTGAATGTTACATAGATCAGACTTCTTTAAAAAATCTAATGTTTTGTAAATTGTAAATTTTAATAACAAAAACAATATATTTTGATTGGCACTTTACCAGTATCAGGCGCAAAAAATCAGGAGCCAAGATAGCTTTCAAAAGCATTACAAGTTTATTTCATGCTACCTATATAAAAGAATCTGATCTATTAATGGTCAGCGCAAGTTGGCACCCGATAAGACTTCAAGGGGGGCTGGAGTTAGGTCTCTTTCGGGGGTGTAGGGACTCCAGACTGAGGATGTGTTTGACACACACACACACACACACACATGGGCTCAGCCTGATCATCTCCTACATCCTACAACCAGTTTAGTATCAACATTTTCTAGTCTCAGTACAGATCATATTATACTTTCCATATATCTTGTAAGTTGACAGAAGACTCAGTATCATTTATAAAACAAATATAATTCCTCCAGATTCCGAAGAATTATGTTTACTATATCTCATATGAACTTTATCTTACAGATAAGCTTATAGCTTAGTGTTGCTGACCAGGTCTGACTTCAAGAAGAAAGCCCTTAGAAATATGTAGCCACAAAAGAGTAATTCCTCTTTTTTTTTTTTTTACTATAATATCATTGCTAATTTTAAAAGCATTAGAACAGAACCCTTGAGATAAGCTAGTTTTTAAAAAACATATTCATATTGCTTAGTTCAATCATTTTTGTCTCACACCCTGAATTTGAATAGGTCTCATTTGAGAAAAGAAGGAAGATTTTCTCTTTTTAGAATTTAAGTCATGGAAAAATTCATATGGGCCAGCCCAAATGCTTGATCAATTAAGGAAGAACTAATAAATGTGAACATTTTAGGTGTGTGCTTGGGTTTGGTCCAAGACAATCACAGTTTAATTTCTGTGTTTGCTTCAAATCTTTTACCAGAATGTTTTATACTTTCTTGTTGCCCTCTAAATCTGGATGTTATATGCTTATTAAAATAAAGCTTTCTGACATAATATAATTACCTGAGTCGATCCACTTTATAATCTTATTTTCCAGAAATTCTGTCTGATTCCATCATCACTTACTACCAATAAAACAGACTTCTATCAAAGCCATTTTCAGTCTTTATTATAACCTTTATTTTATTAAAGTGCTTAACTTTTCCCTCTAGGTATTTTCTGCTCATATTTTCCTCATAATTTAAGAATTACTGTGTGCGCAATCTCTCCCCAGATATAAATTATTATTCCTGGCACTTTATTTCAAACATACTTTTATTTATTCATTCGATTCATGCAATGTATATTGGCTGCCCAACTCGCAAATCGTGATTCTGGGTGGCTAACATAAAATGAAAAGAGACAAACAGCAACAAATATTAAAGCAGCAGAGAATGTAATGCATCTGAAGCCCCACATAGTTATTTTCTTAACCATTACAAGACAGGCTCAACCAACAATCTAACTAGGTTTTCAAGGCCTTACCAAATTGGGCCATTTGGATCTCAGGGGGTTGCTCTTCCAGAGGTCAGGCCCTGTGACGAACAAGGCCCCACAAGAAAGCCATAGAGGGTATCTGAAGTATGTCCATTCTGGTTGAGTTTCAGATCAGAAGCAATAGTAACCCCAGAAGCCAACTATGAACCAGTGTAGCTTGCAAAATACCATAATGGGCCTATCCTATAAGCCCTATTTTTTTCTGGGCTTCTTCAAGCAATTTTCTCTCTGGGTGTTGGCTAGGGTGAAGCCTGTCTTCTTCAGTTAGGCAAGTGGCATTTTGTACCCGCTAGTTGCTCATTGGGTTTTGCCAATTTGATGGCAAATTGGCTTCTAGAAATATCTGTTGTTGTATTTATACAGCTGTGTTGCTGTTGATTTTCTTCCAATACTCTTCAGAGCATCTCTCTTTATAATGTTGGAGTTTAGAGAATGATGATACAGTTGTATTTTATCAGATCAAGAAACAAAGTTGCCCAGAAGATGGAATAGAGAGTTCCCATCCACTTGTAGAGTTTAAAAAGAAAATACTTAAGCTGTCTGAAAAGATGAATTAATTTCACTTTAGTTTCTACTGGGGGGGGGGGAAATGATTGCATATTTTTTTTGCTTTTGGAATTAAAAGAACTGTCAGTAAACAAGTAAACTACTTGTACAGTTCTGTAAAGTTTAGGGCAGATGTATGAAGTAGTGTAAGTTCTCATTTTTCTTTTACTAATATCTTTTCCTACTGGAATATCTTGATCTTCTGCCTTTATTTCCCACAGGTTCACGGATGTGGGGAGAAAGCCAAAGCAAATGCCCGGCAGAGAATCAGCAAGGAAGGGATTCTCTATCCCGGGAGTGGGATGAAGGACAAGTCCTTGGATCCTACCAAGAGAGCTCACCTCCAGAGACGCTTGGACCAGAAACTCAGCGAACTGTCCAAACAGCGAAAGAGCAAAAGGAAAGATAGAGAGAAATAAGAGGATGTGTGGCTTTGGAAAGTAATTAAAGCCAACAAGCTGTCCTTTAAAGCTTGTTCAACTTTGCAGAAAAAAAAGCTAATAAAAAATTTGAACACTTGGGCTCCTTTTTTTTCTGTATAATTAGAACGTGCTTTTGAATGTCACGGTTCTCAGAGGACCCAGCACTGGCTTAAAGTTGCATATAAAAACCTTACCTGCAGATTTTGAAAAATGTTCTGGATGCACCTTATGCTGTAAAATGTGTTTCTACCTCTCGCATCAAGGTTATAAAACCCTGTTGATTGGGGGAGAAAAGCAGGCTGCTTTGGCTTTCAATAATTACTTTTGCTGGCAGTGTAATCAAATATACAGTGAATAGTTAAATAGGCAGCTACGCAATAAAGGGATGTTTCGTTAATAGCATGAATCAGTGAATGAAAGAAACATAGGGATGCAATGTGTTTGTGAAAGTGATAGGAAGGGAAAGGATGTTGTAGATCTGGATGAAGGTGAACTGATATTGTGGAGTAGAGCTCATAAATGAATATATGTGAGAAAGTGGTAGATTTAATTATGAAAAAGCTATAATATATGTGTTGCAGAGGTGGGTTCCTACCAGTTCTATCCGGTTCTTTAGAACCGTTAGTAAATCAGCGATGATGTCACGGAGCCGGTTCTGTTGGTATCTCTGTGGGCACCGCCATCTTGGATTTTGCTTCTGCGCATGCGAACCGGCAGCAAAAGGATCCAGAACCCACCCCTGATGTGTTGGTATGATCTAGAACAGGGGTGTCACACTGAAGGCCCGCGGGCCGGATCCGGTCCGCGGGGTGCTTATATCTGGCCCGCGGGGCCACCCTGGAAACTGAAGGACCAGCCCACGGTGGCTCTGCCGGCCCTCCTGGGCTCCATTTTTGCTGGCAGAGGCTGCAGGATGTCAAGCTGGCCACGCCCATCCCACCCACACCCACCCCAGCCACGCCCACTCAGCCCCCCAAGGTCAAACATAACCTTGATGTGGCCCTCAATGAAATTGAGTTTGGCACCCGTGATCTAGAATATTGGTGCATATGGAAGAAGAAATTAATACTTCGATCATAATTTCATGATACTCTCCATCAATGCTTATATTGGAAGAGCCAAGGATGAGCCTGGGGGAAAACGTGTGACCTGAATCAATCTGAGAAAGTGCAGAAAAAATTAGCCTGCTAGTCGATAGGAATGGATGAGTGGGAAAAAGATGAAAGAGTGCAATAAAAGTTAAATGGGCTACTTGGGGACCCAAAAATGAATGGGAGCTCTTTTGTGACCATTTACTTAGAGGAACTTGTGCTTTAAATGGTATGTGTTTTAATATGTATTTTTCTGTAGACATTGAAAAGCAATTAATCCTTTTGGATGGTGATTTTGATTCTGATAAAAGATTGAGAGGTTTTGTGAAATATACAAAGATAATAGAAGCTTCTGACTGCGAGACAGACTATAATAATGTCACGAGTGGATCTTGGGGAGTAGGAGAAAATGCAAATAGGAAAAAAAGGAAAATAAATGAGCGGAAGTAGAATGAGTAAGGGAAAAGTAGAAATCCTGAATGAAGAATTATTTGTACATTAATTACTCTCTCAAGAGAATTAATAGAAAGTAGACACAAGCAAGAGGATATGGACATTATTTGGAAAAGAATAACCAATATAAAGTTACAAATGCTACAGAAATATATGCAGTTACACTAATGAGTATTAAAAAGGATGCTTGAATCATAATGAATGGGGGTGAACAAAACATTGCATATAAGAGAATGATTGCTGCAAAAATGAGAATGAACAAAGTATATTTTATGATGTGTACAGACACAAGAGTGTAATACCAAAGAATATGAAAGAAAGGGCTGAATTAAGGTAGAGGCAAAGAAAATGCAGAGGGATTTTCACTGAAGTAAAACTTAGCAGTAGGTAAAAAACTGAACAAGAAGCATCCAGCAGTGAATGAATTAACCAATAGAAGAGAATATATGTAGCTCCAGGTTGAACTGTGGAGTCCTTGGTGCTCTCAGAGGTTGGTTGGTTGCTTGCAGACATTTTAGTTACCAAACTGAATGAATTAAAAATGAAAATGAGGAACTGAATTGGAATATACCTAAAGTGAGGAAATATTGAAGTAGGGTTATGGAGATTTATATAGTGATATAGTGAAGAGTGGAATTAAAATGAATGTTAGTGTCAAGGGAAGGGAAGGGAAAGGAAAAAGAGAAATGGGCTATAAATGCAGGTGGAATTACTGGAGAGTTTAAAATATGGATGTAGTTTTATTATGGAGTGTTTGTGACTTCCTTAATACGATTCTTTGAAAAGTGCTAAACAGAATGCAAAAAAGTTTTAGTTTATAAAGTGTCAGTAAAAAGTGTTTGGCAGATTATTGACTGAAAATGTGCTGAGGTGAACATGAGCAAAATTAGAGAAGACTCGTGCAGCTTTATGCCAATGAGGTGTAGACCAGATATTTGCTCCTCAGCAATTAACTGATAAATGTATGAATGTGATGTAAAAAGTTTATTAAACATTAGTTGATTTCCCATCATATGGGAAACCATATGATGATGTGAATAGGCTTGAATTATGAAGTGCTTTGTATAAAATAGTGAAGTTGGTTACTAAATACCATAAAAGCAGTGTATAATGGAACTAAAGTATGTGTGAGAATAAATGGTTCAATACTGAGCAGGGAGTAAGACAAGGATTGTGATGTCCTACTGTTTGTTTATATGTATTTATGGATAAATGTATAATGAAGACTTGTACTATTAGAGGCATATTGGTTGGGAATGTAAATGCATTTTTGTTTGTCGAAGGCTAAGAACTAGAATAATGTGAGGTTAATATCAGATATATTCTATGATGCAGTAAGGAGTATGAAAATTGATGCAATGAAGATGAATGTACAGTAGTATTTATTTTTAAAAGGTATGAACAATAGCAAGTTAAACATAAATGATAAAAAAATCTTTGCCAGATAAATGGATTTGTGTGCCCTGATAATTTTCTACAGATGGAAAAATGGCTGGATGTGCAAATGTTAATAGAAGAGTCGTGTTGGGAGGAATGAATGAATGTTTTTTGAAAGAAGCAAAAATGGCTGTGTCTTAAGTTGCTTCTGCCCACATTGTTATATGGAGGCGAAGTTTTGTATGTCAGGCAAAGCATAGCAGTAAGCTGAGTGCAACTGGAATATGGTATTTTAATGGTGTGTATAGCAAAGCCAGAACCAGAACTCAATCCTGAGAGAGGGATAAATGAATGTAGATTGAATGCAAAAGTGAGTGACAATATGAAATAGATTGAAAGTGATTGGTTATGTGAATAAATGAATGAAAGTAAATGAGGGATTGAGGACTGAATCACAAAATAAATATATGATGGAAAATTAATGAGTTATATAGAAGGGAGTGACTGAAAACCTTGGAATTGAATGAAATTAATGAGAACCTGAGAAAACACAGGTGAGAAATTTAAAGAACACTCTCTCTCTCTCTCTCTCTCTCTCTCTCTCTCTCTCTCTCTCTCTCTCTCTCTCTCTCTCACTCTCTCTTTCTCTCTCTCTTTGTCTTCTACTTACTATTCTTTTTTAGGCTTTATATAATGTTGCTTATTCCCAAAAGGGGTAGTTTGATCGTTATGGTCAGATGGATGGATGACTTCCATAATACAAGCACACGTTCAGGCAGAGAAAAATCTAAAATAAAACCCACGATTGGCTATTTTGATTCATATTCCTTTATGCCTTTCCTTGCCTTTTTATCTGCAAAAAAATTCTTGTCTCTTCCCAGCTTGCCTTGAAGAATACTACAGTTTGCTTTGAAGATATATAAAGAAGACGAATAGCTTTTATTTCAAACTGCGTAGCCCTTTTTTCTCAGCAAGTCATTATAAAATCTCTGAAGCAACGTATTTTAGTCCACTATTGGACCCCAACTATAAAAGTCCAAATGGGCATTGCTTCTTTTAAGTAGAGAGATTTTGGCAAAACATGCCACATGTAGAGAATATGATTGTGTTTCTTTGATCATTACATAAATTGTAAAACAAAATTGCACATAATGCAAACATCTATACCCCATTATAATAACAGCATGTTCTTTTGATGGAGGGAAGAGTGGCTGTCCAGCATGCCCACATCTGTTACTATTCTGCCTGGGTTTGGTGAAAGTTGGAATCTAGTACCGTAATATCTGAATTTCATTACAGTTGTTGCCCATTTATTTTATTTGTCAAGGCCACCCAACTCCAGAAAGTTTGGGCAGTGGTCAGTGGAATTGGGAGCAGATCCAGGCACACAATAGCTTCTTAGTGCATCAGGAAGAGAAATAAATTGGTGCAACAAAAGGAAGATTTTGGATCCAGAACTCCAAGATCTTTTTAGAAAATTACTGCAGCATTAGGAGAGGTGTGTGATTCTGGCATCTTCCACAACATACGTATCCAGCTGCCTCCTGTTGTCAGATACAGTTGTTTATTTTAGCGTAGGAGTTGTAAGCTACAGATGATACCCTCTTAGCATCCCAGGATCACATTGCTAAAATTCAGCAGCAAAATTCCAATTTTCAGCAATATTTTGTTATTGGAGCATTATGAAGTAAGGATGAAAAGCGTCAGGCCTTTAAGCAGCAAATACCAGTTATATGACTTGGGCTGTATAACCTTTTCAAGATTTAAAGGTGGGATGAGAGCAAAGAAGCCTCTGACTTCCTTCCCCAACTTTATAATTTCCACAAACGTAAGGAAAAAACAGATGGGAAACTTACATTTTTTTAGGGTTCATCATGTGATGCCTGAAACCACCTGTAAAACCGGATGTTTGAGTTATTCAACTTTGATGTAATACGCAGGAATTTTTCTGACTGGCTGCAGTTCTCAAGGTTTCAAGAAGAAAACTATCCTAACCCTGCAATTTAGTGTCTTTTTAATTGGACACTTTTAATTTAATTGGAAATTAGTTGGAATTTAACCATTCTTCTGCAGAGATGTGTGCTATGGTGGAGAGCTTAACTTGGGGCTACAGAATCTGTAGGCTAGATTTTATTTTTCTCAGAGTCCAGTAATGTTTGATGCTTTTTGAAGTGCTTTGAATGGAAGTTGTTAATTTGCAGAACCAAATAACTGTGAAAATGGTTGTGTTTATTTCATTCCGCAAAACTAAACATGAATAGGGAAAGAGAAAGCTGTCCATTTTCAAGAGGGCTTGCAACAATGTTGTCCTTGTTCATAGATTTGCTCAAATATAAAGGAAGAAACTGCATTACTCATATTACTTATGGAACTGTGATTTTGATTTTTACTTCATTATGTGAACAGACTGCCAAAATATACAGTAGGTTATTAACAATTATTGCGGCTCCTACATTTCTGTGACACGGATGTCCTTAGTCCTAGAATAGTTGTGGCAGAAATTGTGCAGCCTTCGACTTGGCCATCCGTTTCTTGTCAGGCAATGTGTCCTTGAGGATCCACAAAAAAAGCCTGTGGTTTTTACCATCAGTGGGTATGTTAACCTTGAGTCAATTAACCTTTCTGAACTCAGAAAATTATTGGCTTTCCTTTTTGGTCATTGTCTTGAAATTGAAGTGCTGTTGATGTTTTATCATCCAGATAAACTGGTTTCATATCATTTCTGTGATTCTAAGCACAATGTGGCTTCAACCTTGACAGCACTTGGATTTAGCATGTGTGACTTACAAATAACCTGAGACTGCAATAATAAAACGAAATGGATTTCTTTTCTTTTTTTAAAGACCATAATTATGGCTTACATAAAATAAATGTACACAGTTTAGAAAATCACGGTGTGACACAACGTTTTAGAGCAAATGGAAGCTACAAAGTCGAAGGCAGAGAGATCCAAATTGGCTCTAATGAGGGTAGCTTGATTAACTGTTGATGTAACTGGTGTCAAACTTGATTTCATTGAGGGCCGCATCAAGGTTGTGTTTGACCTTGGGGGGCCGGTGTGGGGGTGGCCAGGGTGGACATAGCCAGCTCAACATCACTCGTGTTGGGGGCGCCTGTGATGGCCCGAGCGCTCTGCCAGTGAAAACGGGCTCCCAAACTCCGTTTTGGCTGCAACGGCCTCCTGCAACCCTCTGCAAGTGAAAACAGAGCTCGGGAGGGCCGCATGCAGCCCTTCCAAGCTCTGTTTTGGCTGGCAGAGGCATTGCAGGCTGGTCCTTCGCTGTTTCCAGAATGGCCCTGCGGGCCAGATCTAACCACCCCGCGGGCTGGATCCGGCCCCCGGGGCTTAAGTTTGACACCCTTTTTTAGAAGATCCAGATCACAGCATACTTGATATAGAGGATCTAGAAAGTTTTTGAAGGGCTGATAGAAATAGGACAACAAACCAATAACAACTGGCTAACTGCATTCATTCATTCATTCATTCATTCATTCATTCATTCATTCATTCATTCATTCATTCATTCATTCATTCATTCATTCAGCCATGCGAAATAAAAGAGCACCAATCTTATTCAGATTCAGGTGCAAGCATCTTTGTCTGGCACCCTACAGAAAAATTAACAGTTGGCATCCTCTGTCACAATGTTTTGAAGATGTAATGACTTTAAACACACACACACACACACACACACACACACACACACACACACACACACACACACACACACACAAAGCAAAACATGTCCTTGGTCTGCAGTCTGACTTGATCTGCCAGCAAGGTACTGCTGAACAGGGTCTACAATTTGCCGCAGCCAACTCACTGTGGCCAACTCACCATGGGACAAGAGTTACACTATTATCGAAGAACTAGTTGATTAGAATCATTAAAGATAGGGTGCCAAAAGAGGGACAAAATGAAATGTGAATGACAAAAGCTAAAATAATTTTTAATTATTTTAAATAATTGAATTGTTGAATTGTCCCGCAGCAAGTTGTCATGTGGCAAATTGGCCATGACGAGTTGACTGTGAGGAGTGGGCTGTGGTGAGTTGGCTGTGGCAAGTTGTCCCATTCCGTGCTGAATAAGCCCCTGGTCTCCCTGGGACAATCTGGATTAAACATTTAAAACCACAAACATACATTGTTGGTTTATATATTGCCAACCCAACTAGTTAGATAATAGACAGATCCCTAACAATCATTATGCTTGTTTTTTGTATACATCCATGGGTTTAGCTATCAGCCTGTACCCTAAGGCAATTGGAAAATGTTTTAACAAATACAAAAATGCAAAAAGATGAAGATATGTGTTAATGGTTTTCCTTGAACTGATGCCCTCCAAATGAGTTGGTAGGTTAGTTCCATTAGCCTCAAACAACATGGATTTTGTAATGCAAAAAATGCCAGAAAAAAGGAAGAGAAGAAGCATCATGCCCTTTGGCTGAAGAATATTCATTATATTTAGGAATATATTTTATGATAGTAGATCTTGCCTTATCTTGGCATTCTACATTGCTGCAGTGCTGCCTTTGCTACTTTGGAGACATCTACTTTGCCATGAATCCTCACTTGAAATCAATTGGTTAATGGTCAACATATCCTGATGTGTCAAAGTATTTCAAAGATGAACTGTAATGAAATATTAACAATCCCATAGTCACAAAAGTAAGTGATCAGAAGCAAGGTGTAATGACAATACATTGAAAGAGAACAATAATTCTCTTGATCTTGTACTCTGTGCTAATAAGAAAAAAGAAAACAAAAGAGAAACAGTCCTACCAGATCGGGCAGCAAAATTCAGAGCTGCTATATGGAGTTATGGGTGTTTTTTTTGCAATTTTTTTGTTGCGTTTAGTGATTTTTGCAGGCTGAATATAGGCCTGGAGCACCCATGCAGGATTTTGCCGAACCGGTTCCTCAAATGCATGTTCAGCTTTTATCTGATTAAATTGTCTTGACAACTATACTCAGCAATCAACACTGGGAAAATCACCAGCTGATATGATGATGCTCAATTACATACAATCTCGACTGACTAGAATGAATTACTATTCGTCCACCCCAGTCCATCCTCACACACACACACACACACACACACCGCTTATATACTGATTTCCATACCTGCTAGGGGCTTTTTTTCTCCATAGTTTATCCAGTTTCATTCCGCCTTTATCCTAGATGACTTTGATACCTGCTATCAATCCAGAATCAGATGAGTCTTCATTGCACAAGGACATCATGGACCATATTCAGATGTGCTTCTGCTAAGTCCCACAGCAGTCCATTCCCACACAGAATTAGAGTGGTTGAGTTCCCAGTCACATTTCTATTAAGAGGGCACTGGTGTGTGTGAACAGACAAGACTGCAGAGAAATTATTCCCTGGCTACTGTTTTGTAACCTCTCCCAATCAAGACTGATCTACTTACATAATGCTGTTAAGCAAGTCATTTCCATAATTCCCATTAATCCTAGTCCTGTGCTCTAAATCAGGGGTCTCCAACTCTCGGTCCACGGTCCACGGCCCGGTACCAATCTGCAGCCTGTTGGGAACAGGCTCTGTAAGTGGTAGGTGCGCACACAATTGTGCAAAGCTCCATGGGCACATGCACGAAACCATCCCCTCTCCCCTGCCACTGCCACCACTGCTGCCAGTCCACGGAGCTGGAAAGCTTGGGACCACTGCTCTAAATGGGCAGGAATCATCTCTATAATTTCTTCTTCTTCTTCTTGTGCCATATCCATCATTGGACATTGGCGATCATGTTGGCGATCCTATTTTTATCATCAGCCGCACGAAAAAGTGCTGTTGAGTTTTGCAACCCTGAGGATCTTTGGAATTGTGAGCCAAAACTTCAAGAGAATTCCAGTTTGAGGAAGGCTGCTATAGGCATTTTTAAACATCTCCTCTGAGCAATTGTGTGGTATAAACTGGAACACATCATAATTTCCTGAAACTAGACATACTGCAATTGGCAATACCAGACCAAGCATTTAAACATACTCTCGCTTGCAGTCTCACTCCTTGTCTTGCTTTTCTTGTAGCGTTTTCATCTTTAGTGTTGGCTCATTACCCTCCTCTTGCACAATGGAGTCTGCTCCATTGTTGGCAGTTGTGTAGTACAACCAACATCTTAATTTATATCCCAGTGATAAATCTAATAGCTTTTTTTCCCAGGGTGCGGGAAAAAAGGTTCAAATGATGCCATTTGGAAGAAATGGAATGAAATCCTAAAACTATCCTAAGAAGGCCGTGGTCTGCAGAAAATGCAAGCCCGTGTTCCATGTTGATTGAGTGGAAAATAACTAAGCACTTACAGATAATGACTGTCCATAGAGAAAAAGCAAATTTGTGCCGGATGATTTGCTCACATTAGAAATTTTTGCAGTCAGAGCTGAAGAGTGAAGTGGAGGGGAGGCATTCCTCTTTTCCTCTCAAGGAAGCGTGATCAAGGTGGAGCATTTGCAGGGATGCTCCTGTGTTTCTGAATTTATCAACAGTAGGATTTATTAATATCTGCTTTTATCAAATTGTGTCCGCTGTATGAAAACGGCCAGGAGTGTTCTCACTCTACAAGACAATTTACAGAATTTCAAGTAAATTCATAGATTACATGAAATTACTCAGCTAAGGTTCAAGTTCTTAGCCAGCTCTTGCTGATCAGGAAAGAAAGGTAAGCAGAGTTAGACCTACTGGTAGTTAGGTCAATCCTAAAAGGTAAACCGGGCTAAGAAACCAATGCCATATAGGTTAGGGCTACTTTTATTGGAACAGCTATGGTAAAGGGTTCTTGCAAGTCTGAATGTGCTTCCGGCCTCATTTTATCTTCATGGGAATAGGGGAGGGGCCTGTCTGAGAAGTTTTCTGAAGTTAGTTTCTTGAAATGGGCCCAAGTCATCTGATCCTTACCTTGGTAGAGGCTCTCCCTCCTGTCCTCCAAGGCCACTCCCTTTTCCCTCTGCAGGTTACTATAGGTAGTCCTCAACTTACAACTGTATTTGAGATGAAATTTCTGTCATAAGTCAAGGCACCTGTGTGACCCACTTTTTTTTGCAGCGACTGATAAGCAAACTCCACAGGTCAATACATTCCTATTCAAAAAGGACAGTATCTGGCAAAAAAAACCCCATGTAAATGGTGTCACATGATGTGGAACACTGCAACTAGTCATAAATGCAAGCCAGTTTCCAAGAACCAGAACATCATGTGACTGCAGAGGGAGCTACACGGTACACCTATCGGAATTCTGGAACTATGCGGTAAGTATTTGGGGAGGGGGGTCCATCATAACACTAAGTGATTGGTCATTAAGTGAGGACTATCTGTATTTGAATGGGAAGCTACCAAGAAATTCGAGGGTTGGCAGAATACCTTGGGGAGAAGATCCCAGAAAAAGATAATAGCAAACCATTTCCACAGTCTTACCTAAAAACATTAAATGGCCGCATAGGTATCTGTTCCCAGCCATAATGCCAAAGTACAACATGCATCATGACATTGTACACAAGGACATAGCAGAGTTGGCATTACAATGTCACAATGCACATTTTGTCATTTGCTCCCCTTCAACATCTATATGCTCAGATATGTTCCTGTTATCCCAGACTGAGCACAACTCTTAGATATCTTCATCATACAAGAATTAAGTTTGAGCTGAGTCTTAGGAGTAAGCCATATTAAAAATGGGGTGTGTGTATGTGTTTGACTTGCAAATAAGATTATTGCTGCTTCTGGACAAGAGATACTGTGTGCATGCACACGCATGCCCTGGCCGCTATCTGTTCTTGTCCACATACTTGAGGTGTGTATGAATATTGTAATTCCACAGAACAGGGGCAATGGGTTGAATATATGAATATTAATAACTTAAAATGTTCCTAGTTCTCTGTAATCCCATTTACCAACCCTTTGAAGTTGCTTGTGACTAATGCTAGCATCAAAGTGCCTGAGGAAACCATCATTACCGACTAATTGTGTCTATCTGGGTTTTTAAATTCCCTCCTTCCCATGGCACAATTAGTAAAGCTTCTTGTGTCATAGAAATTTTAGTCTAACCTGAGAAGACAGAAGTGCTGGCTGGGAATTTAAAGTTGAAATCCTTACATCTTAAAAGTTGCCAAAGTTGAGAAATGCTGATCTAGATTGAAAGATGGCCAAGCTTATTCAGACTAGTACACTTCACTGACAGAAATCATGTTATAATTGCATTTTATAGTCCAAGCATTTTACAAAGGCAGGAGTTAGATACAAACTGCTATTAAATAAATGGTTTGGATATTAAATACTACATAAAGTTGTCTGTATCTCACTTTAAGCACATTTTAAAATTTTATTTCCATCTTGAATCTCTAGGGTAAAGGATGGATAAGATTCACCACTTCTGCTTTGCAGGAATATTTTTGATCCCTAACCCAGCTCTGTCAGGCAATGCGAGCTGAGCGAGTCACTCAATGAGTGTTCATGGTTGAGTGGGCCTGAACATGGACCTCCGCAAGACCTTCATTACTACACATTATTGGCTGTGACTTCTAGTCAGAAACTGAACCTCTGCTAGCTGCCCTACATCAACCAGTGTTCTATGATCCTTAAATTGTGCAATAGTTGCTTACTTCTTTCTTGTAGCTCTTTAACTGAAGATGTGTGCATTTGTATACATAAGCAGTTGAGGTACTCTGCTCTGGAAATATTTTTTTCTGTCTTATCTTGCCTCCAGATACTGCATGTATGTTGTGCGGGACATGATGATGTTATGAGGGGGAGAAGCAGCTGAAATGAGGTGATCTGTGTTAGCAAACCCGTAGCTCCAATTGCTTCTGCTGATTTTCAGTGGGACCACCCCCTTCCAGTCCCTGATCTCCCTCAGCCATCTTTCAGTAAGGAAGATCCAGATCCTTCTGAGCTCCCCCAATAGGTCTTTCTGTCACTTGGTTGATCTACAGAGTATAAAACTTGGATCTCTGGACTTAAAGAAAGTATAACAGAATAACAGTTGGAACGGACCTTGGAGGTCTTCTAATCCAACCATCTGCTCAACAGGAAACCCTATACTATTTCAGATAAATGGTTGTCCAATCTCTTCTTAAAAACTTCCAGTGTTGGAGCATCCACAACTTCTGGAGGCAAGACATTTCACTAATTAATTGTTCTAACTGTCAGGAAATTTCTCCTTAGTTCTAGGTTACTTCTCTCCTTGATTAGTTTCCATCCATTGCTTCTTGTACTACAGGTGCTTTGGAGAATAGGTTAACCCTCTCTTCTTTTTGGCAGAACCTCAAAGTAATTAGACATATACCGTAATTGAAAAGACTTTACCCTTGTGTTTTGAAAGCATGCCACAAAGGAATTTCCTTTGCAGCAGTTGGGGCTTTCAGGAACCCTGACTCCTCCTTTCTTCTCATCTAATTTTGTAGGATTATTAAATAAGTTTGCAACCCTGTTCACCTTCTTTTTCAAACTTCTGCTCTTCAATGGCACTATTCAGCAACTGCAGATATCCAGAGGGCCACTAGATGGCAGCCAAAAAATACAAAACACTCATTCTGAACTGCAGCCTAGATAGATAATGGATCAACAGTTGACCACTCAGCTGATAGTTTCAAGAAATAATGAAAAAGTAAAATCAATCAAAGGTATGAAAGGAAAGAAAAAGGGGGGGAAATGTAATGCTTGGGGTAAGCAGAGGGCTGTGCATGCCAGCTGGGGGAGGCATGGTTTTCTCATGGTTAAGACAATGCTGGAATTTCAACTGAGGGAATCATCACATCATGTGATGATTCCCTAGAACGTGGTATGTGATGCTCTGTATGAATATCAGGGCATCTCAGACACATTTGGGGTATGCATTAAGGGTGCACTGTGTGGCTAATAAAATTTAGGGTAGTGTGATTTTTTTTTTTTGCCAGCTGTGGGGGAGGAGACCCCATATGTGCACATGGCCTGAATCAATAGTATTTCTCAGTCAGTCTTGACATGCTAAGCTTCAAACTCTACAGGAAAGATAGCAGTCACCATACTAACTCATTGCTCTGCCCAAAGAAGCCCCAGGCACAACACAAAGGTGCAACCTGGGAAAGCAGTTGAAGTGTCTGCTCTAACTAAACAAACATCACGATACAAAAAATAAGTGGCCACCCTCTGTTTTCCAATAACTCAGAATATTTACGAGTTTCATATACCTGTTCTCTCACCACCACGTCATACTTGGTGGGCTTATTTTTAAATATTCTAATTTGCTATCATACGTGCTAGCAAGCAAGTCCAAATGTAACCAGTGGGACTTTTATTCAAGTGAACATATTTAAGTCTGAATTGTAAAGCATGCACGTAGAGAACATTTATGCAAACTAAGCAGTTCAGCATTTATTGAAGCAATTTAATTCCTTCTAGGGCAGAAAAATTAGATTTGCTTGGTAGAGCAATTTTTTGAGTTTCCTTCATGCAGAATTTTATTCAGAAGCTTCCTTGGTGCTCTAGTTTAGAAATAGATATTTCTGGCAATTAATAGTAAGATAAAAATATGAAATGTTATTGTTTCATGGATCTTGTTTGCAAAATAAATCTACTCAATGTACAAAATGAGAAATACAATGCATCTTTCCTCTTCACATCCAGTGTTCAAAGATTCAAATTTTCTTCAAAAATATTATAATTGAAAAAAGAGTTTTTGGGTGCTTTATAAAACTACAGACTTTTTTCCTGGGATAAACTGCAGCATAAGATGGTACAATAATGGTCTAATTATAATGCTCAATCATGATGTTCAAATGATATTGCTTTGGCTCACTCTTTATAATAATCTGAGTTCCTTCCTCCCCTTCCTTCCTTCCTTCCTTCCTTCCTCTCTCCCTCCTCCTCCTTCCTTCCTTCCTTTCCTTCCTTCCTTCCCTCCTTCCTTCCTTCCTTCCTTCCCTCCTTTCTTTCCAGTATCCATGCCTCCCAAATTTTATCTTCACAACTCTGTGGACAGTTATTAGAGATGTATTTTGACACAACAATCAATACATAACAGTAGCTTTTCCTCTCCATCCCGATTTGAGCTGGAGAGGATTTGACCTGTGAGAACCTTTCCATGCATGTTTCTTCTGGGCCTCCAAGTTGTTAGAAAACTCCTAGCTAAATCTGGTCTAGTTGCACCTTGGCAACTGGAAGAGGCTCGTGAGTTGGATGCGGTTCCCTTCTACATATAAATAGACAGATTTGACTCAACAGAGGCATTTGTATTTCATATTTTTCTATAAGAATGAGAGGGAGTCCCATGACTGATAACTGGCAACATCTCTCAGGAAACTCGCTTATTATTCATGACCATCTGCTCATATGCAAGAGGAGAGAATGTCCTTGTATTTTTGGAAAGAGGGGGATGGGATGGCTCCTAATGCCATTACAGTTGAGCATCAGACACGGGTGGGAGATTCATGGCAGGGGGTTATTCAAATGGTTATATGGGCAGATGGGTGGCACGTAAAGTGAACATACGGACAGCAAATATGTACTGACACTGAGAAGGCAGGCAGACTTTAGCACCTGGGATTTACTTTAGTGTAACTCTGAGCAGTACCAACCAGAACCAGATCAACATAGTGGCTCGTGTGGATGGGTGTTTGCTAGACACTAAGCAAATGCTCAACTTAGAAACTTGTCATCAGAAATCCAGACTTAAACTAACAAATTCTTCCACATAAAAAATTATTCCCTATTTTATCTTTAGTGTGTTTATTCAGCACTTCATTTAGGAGCAAAAAGCCTCTTTATAATCATTGCTGTTGTTAGACATCTGGGAGTCAAATAATGTGACTACAAGCTCATATACTAAAGGTTTATTAAGATCATCCAGTAGATTCTGAACTACCCTAAGTAAGCAATGAAGAAAAAGGAGCTTGTGGGTTAACTACATATATCCAGAGTTGTTACTAATAAACATAAAGAGATTTATGGGGACTATTAGTTGGTAGGACCAGAGCAGCTTGGTGGCCTAGAGATGAAGATGTTCGCCTGCCATTTGGCAGATGTTTCTCTATCAGGGCCCAAAGAGAAAATATCTGCTGGGAACTCTGCATAGCTATATCTTCACACAGAAGTTATAGGATGTACACAATACTCGGTTCTCCTATATTTCCCCACAACTGCAACCCTGCAAAGTGGATTGAGCTTAGAGAACATGAATGGCCAAGCTCCCATGGCTGGAGAGGGACTAGAACTCCCCAGTGCCATTCAGCATCTTAACCACTGTATAACGCTGGTTCTCTCTTGTCAAGCAGTTCCCTGCATAGGACTCTTTTTTATGATGTGTTATGTTTGCTTTGTTGTTTGGGTTGCCATCATGTAATTATTGCGTACAATAGTTTTCTACTTGTTTGGATTAATTCTCTGGATTTTGTTGTTTTGCTGTTTTTGTGAGTTGCCTGCTCAGTTGAAGTCAGGCAGCATCCAAATGAAATGAATAAATGAATAAGCATTGTTGGATATGCCAGATACAGGTAGTCCTTGTGTCATGCCTCCGTCGGAGTCTGAATCGGAGATGGAAGACGAACAACTGACAGAGAGCGGGAGAGTGTCTCCGTTGGTTGTGGAGGAAACTGGGGAAGGGCAAAGTCAGGCTGGGCGGAGCAGGGAAGAGGTAGAACAAGGGAGAGGGGATTCAGATGAAGATCAAGGCCCACCCCCTCCTCATCCTAGGGCACGCAGGGAAGAACGCAGAAGAGAGCAACGTGGGTTGCGTGGCTTACGAGGAAGGAAACGGCCCCGATTCCCTTCACAAGGCACACCTGGGGACGGAGTTTAAAGGAGAGGCAGTTGGCAGGGGCGTTTGTCAGGAACAAACGCTGAGTTCCTGGAGTGTTGTGTGCCAACACTTGGCAAGTTGAATCCTTGCATTCCTGTGTGTCGTTCTGGACTGATTATCTGTATCTCTTGTTCCCTGAACTCCTTGCTTTGTTCTTGTTTTGTGAGATAAATTTGAATTTATTGCCGTGCAGACAGAGCTGGGCTGGACTAATTGCGACCAGAAGCTGTTTGAGGTTTGTTTGGGGGAGAATTGGAGCATTAAAAAGGCCAGTTTGAACTGCCAGGCAGTGATGTCACTGGCCTTTCCATAATCCAAAATAAGCCATCAAAGAAATTGCATTTACAGCTAATCCTCAATTTACGTCAACAATTGAGCCCAAAATTTATGTTGCTAAGTGAAACATTTGTTAAGTGAGCTTTGCCCCATGTTACGACCTTTCTTGCCACAGTTGTTAAGTGAATCACTGCAGTTGTTAACTTAGTAACACGGTTGTTAAGTGAATCTGGCTTCCCCATTGACTTTGCTTATTGGAAGGGGATCACATGACCCCGGGACACTGCAACTGTCATAAGTATGAGTCAGTTGCCAAGCATCTGACTTTTGATCACATGACCATAGGGATGCTGCAATGGTCGTAAGTGTGAAAAACGGTCATGTCATTTTTTTCACTGCTGTTGTAACTTTGAACGGTCACTAAATGAACTGCTGTAAGTTGAGGGCTACCTGTACACATAGCTTATGTTTAAAATATTTTGAATATTTCCTTTTTCTTTTATTCAGCATCATGGTCTCCCCTACAGGCCTTTATATTTAGAAGGCTGTAGATTCCCCCCCCCAAAAAAAAAGAAAGGGGGGGGGAAACAATGGTCAACCATGGGAAGGAATCTGTCCAGAAATCGAGGGGCAGTTCCACCAACTGGGTGGTTCTGGATCTGCAGACATAGTGTATATAAAATCTTACCTATTAAGTGACATGGGATTTGGGAACCTTGGTTTCAGCTGTTCACATGCTGTTCCAGTAATGAAATCCAAATTTATTTTACTATCGGTTCTGTGGGCGTGGCTTGTTGGGCATGGTGTGGCTTGGTGCGCGTGGCTTGGTGGGCGTGCCAGGGGAAGGATACTGCAAAATCTCCATTCCCACCCCACTCCTGGGGGAAGGATATTGCAAAATCTCCAATCCCACCCCACTCTGGGGCCAGCCAGAGGTGGTATTTGCCAGTTCTCCGAACTACTCAAAATTTCCGCTACCGGTTCTCCAAAACCTGTTAGAACCTGCTGGATTTCACCCCTGTGCTGCCCCCTTCCCTTGGCATCACAACTGTCCCTTTCACATCCTTCCCTCCCCATGTAATCTCTTATGAGAGTGGCAATCTCCTTTATAGTCTTTTTTTCATAGTTTCTTTTTTTGCCAACCTGAGATTACAATTCGAATTTGCCCTTCTCAATATTTCTGCCTCCCTTCAGATTTATGTTAATACTGCAGCAGATGCAATCAGTAGATTACAAGCAGAAGTGACTCCAGTATTGAGAATTGTCATCCAAAACCGTATAGTTTTGGACTTCCTCTTAGCTAGCCAAGGAGATGTTTATGTTCTCATTAATTCTAGCTGTTGCACTTTTATTGATCAACAGGATAAGGTTCTTGCTTGATGTCCGGGTAATCTCAATCCGGTCTGCCAATTTTCATGCTATTGCACAAACTGATGCTTTCCTTACCATCCTTCTTCAATATCTGGCACTCTTTCACCAATTGGCTACCCGATTTGGAGTGGTTAAAATTGCTGATTGTTATGATCATATTTTTTGGAGTGATTGGACTCACGGTGTGGTGCTATCCTTAATGCCCCTCTGAGCTTAAAGGATTGTTTCCAAAAAGGGATGATGCCCAACTCATGATTCTAAACTTCTACACTCCTAACCGTGATCCCAATTGTTACTTAAGCTTGCGACACCCACAACAGGGACACATCACTACCTTCACTATGGTTTGGTACAGAGTGTTAAAGGGGGAAATGATGGAGTAGCTTAAAGCCATTTGGGAACGTTTACCCTTCCGATAGGAGGCAGACAGTTAAAACTGCAAGTAGTTTGCCTTGACATGGGGTCACGGAAGTTCATCATTGGCATAGTCAAAATCATGCCCAGAGGCAGAGAGCTTAGATAATGAAGCTCACTCCCCTATGAAAATATAATTGCCTAGTACCATAATGTTACACAGGGAGTTGTTTATTTGTATTGACCAATAATAATTAAAGCTGTATAACTTCCTTGCCTGAAACTGTCTAAATATGCTGTAAAATTGCAAACTTGTGCACTTGATTTGTGGCGTCTGCCCCAAGTTTCTCTCTTTGATTGGAATAAAAGATGGGATTCCGGTTTCCACTGTTTGTGTGTTTCATTGGCTATTCACACCAAGTGAACAAAGCCAGTGTTGGCTGGGTCAACAAAGAGAATGGAAATTCTGCTTTTATTTTAGAAGACCACCCAAAGTGATGGGTTAACTTAATCCATTTATTCCCCCCCCCTCCAAAGCTGACTACTTCTTTTTCTTTACTAAATTTAAAATCCTATCCTGGATGCAGACTTTGTATCATAGACCTACATCATCTACTATGCTATTTTACTACTGTTATATGAATGAGTCCAAAACTCAAACCATTCCAAGAAATCTACTGATTATGTCATCAAGTTTTTTTTTTTATTTCCGATTTTGTACTACTGGAGAGAGGAGTACTAAATTGGATAGGCTGTAGTGCTGAGGGAACATGGGGAGATAATCCTTCAACATTTGGTAGAGGGTTTCTTCCTGAGAAGAGCACCATTTAAGGAAGGTATCTCTGCCAACTGACTGATTACAAGGTAAAGGTAAAGGTTCCTGACTCTAGGGGGCGGTGCTCATCTCCGTTTCAAAGTCGAAGAGCCAGCGCTGTCCGAAGACGGCTCCGTGGTCATGTGGCCGGCATGACTAAACGCCGAAGGTGCACGGAACGCTGTTACCTTCCCACCAAAGGTGGTCCCTATTTTTCTACTTGCATTTTTACATGCTTTCGAACTACTAGGTTGGCAGAAGCTGGGACAAGTAACGGGAGCTCACTCCGTTACGTGACGCTAGGGATTCGAACCGCCAAACTGCTGACCTTTCTGATCGACAAGCTCAGCGTCTTAGCCACTGAGCCACCGTGTCCCAACTGACTGATTATATGTCATCAATTCAGTGTTGATCATTTGAAACCACATAAATAGTCTCCACAAACATTTTCTTCACCAAGATTACCTCAGTTGGCTAATTTCATTGTAGAGCGTTTGGAAGGAAGATGAGGTAGGAAAGCCTGCTTGCCCCAGCCCATCTGGGCATATGAAAACCTACTAATCCTATATTAATGTTTCACTGTGAGAACATCACATACATCTGTACATTCAGTGATTTATTACAGGTTCAGAAGCATGTGTAACTTACTACCTCCACCCTCCATAGCACATCAGTGCTTCAGAATACAGGCCTTAGCAACATATCAGTAAAAGTTCCCTCATGTCAAATATGCTGCCAATAAACAATCCTAGTATCAGAGATGGAAGAAGTTATTTAGTCCATCAAATCAGACTTCCTGTTAAGTGCAGGAATCCAAATGGAAACATCCCAGTCTGATTATTAACAAGAACACAAACAGAGGGGTAGGATTTTGCTCATAGACCTGCTTGTTCTCTAGCACCAAGAATGAATGAATGGATCACAAAACAGAACACAGCCTCCCTTTTCAGGTCTTTATACTCGGAATGGTGGTTCTACTTCTGGCAATTCATCCCAAAACGGTAAGATTTGTATCCCAGACATCCGAAGTAGAACTTGTTTAAAGCATCTGTTCCTAGTTTTAGCAGGTTCTATTTCCTATCTAGCTTTATTTCAGAATTTTTTTTCCTGCTACATGAAATCTGTTTCCTAAGAAGATTCATTGTCTGTATAAACTAATCCCTGAAAAGATCTTTAAACTGTCAGCAGCTTCTTCTCTCTATGCTAAAATAGTCTGTTCCCTAGATACTATTCACAGGAGATGCTTAAATTGCCTTTATTGAATGCCATGTTTTTCTTTAGAGGCATAGCTTCTGCTTTGGTAAAAAGCTAGTCTGGGCGGCGAGAGAGAGAGCAACTTTTCTAGAATTTACACCTTGTGGGGATCCTCACCATTATTTGGTAGCATGGGAAGAGATGTATTTTCTGGAAAAGAAACCAGATGCTATTTCTGTGTGCTAGAAAAATACATGGCATATCCATCCAAATGCAAGCTATTTGTCACACACAAGAATTAAAGGTTTGCCCTTAGGGAAATCTTGCTTTTAAAATGTTGATCAGTAAGTATTAAGAGCTGGAGGGAGCTTAAAAATATATTTTACCGCTTCTTTGGAACATGGGGTATGATTTACATAAATAGGTAATGGGTTCTGCCATACCACCGTTAGTTGCATTTTTCAAACCATTCCCAATGCCTCACCAATCCCTCCTGGGATTCCCCCATTTCATCCTCACCATTCCTAAATTCTGAACATATTTAGCAAGGCTTTGCTCCTGGAGTTCAGAGGGAGATCCGTAGCAAAAGCCAGGCAGCTAAAGCAGTACATGTTCTGCCTCACAACATGCCAGTTATGAAGTTATCCCACTCTGGACTGAGCTTCCAGTGGTCCATGAATTAAAAAAGACCTTCTGTTCCATCACAAGGAGACAAAGTTTGAATTCATCCGGGAGCTAGTCTAGGAAGCTCCGTGTGGTATCTCAGCAAATCCAGATTCAAAGCTGGCTATTTCTTGAGCTGGGCTAAATGAAATAGAGGTAATAGGACAGGCTGATTGTCTAGTCAATGTGAATTGCCACAAAGACAGGATGACCTCAGTAAAACCCATGTTTCCCTAATGGAAGGGAAGAAGGGAAAATGGTTTTCCACAGGTGTCAAGGAAACAGAGTCTCGGGGATTTTGCAGTGTGTTACCACTGGCATGCTCTTGATATCATCTGATGGATGGGGGTGCAAACGTGATAGAGACTGATATAGATATGGGAATATTACTTTCCGTCTTGCATGTGCCACTGTTGAGATTTTAAACCAATTGCAAATTAGAAAGCCAGCCAACTAATCAGACGTTCACAAAATTACTACATGAGGATCAAAAAGATGAAAGATTGCCTAGAAGCCATATCAGAACAGTGCTTAGTTGTTTGCGAGGTTAAGATTTTTTTTATCCTGTTCTTACATTCTTTTTACAAATTTTACAATTAATAACAAAAAAGGGGTTTTTTATTTACTTTTATTTACTTATTTATCAAATTTATATAGCCACCCATCTCACCAAAAGTGACTTACTGGGTGCAAATACATCATCCACAATGTTTTCAGTAACCATGAAATATTTTGCCATAGAATTTCCCTTTGTTTTGCTCATTTTTATTTTTCAAGCTGCCGTTCCCTATTTCTCAAAATACAAATATTTAGTGTCCTATGACTGATGTGGCCTTGAATTACAAATCACCCAGTCAAATTTCCAATATTAAGGATGGTTCTGTCATGCACGATACATCTATATCCACACCACTTCCTCTCTTCTTCTGCCCTGCTTTTGAGGTCAAGCACACATAAAATGAATAAATAAAGCATTCACACTTTATGGATAGGCTGGTCTCCAACTGCTCATAAATGGTGAAAAGGGGAAGGAAAAGTCCATTGGTTATTCAATTCTATACCATAAGTATAAAATAAGGCCCAGTGAATTTACATCTCAGTAGATAAGCAAAGTATTGCATCCTCTGTGATGATAGTGTTCCTATTGGACATTGGAACTAAACAGGACCACGCCAGAGCCCAGGTAGGTATTGAATGAGCAGAGGTCATCTCTGTGATGGTGCTGTGCTCTACGGGATTACATTTTTACCATAATTCAAAGAGAGGAGGAAGATTCATGAATCTTCAAAGCAAATGTGTTGAGTTTTTACAGCAAGCAGTAGTCCACATATCTACGGTAATGATGCACATCTTTGTTTGTAAAAGTTCACTCTACACTCAAATATTTACTCAAATATGAGCCTTTTAGTTTTCTTCTCCAAAACAGGCAAACAGGGCAACAGTACTTGAATCTCAACCATGATAAGACACATGTGACAATGGTTGCCAAAAAATGTGACTTAAGCAACTTTAGTTGGAAGTAATTTGCCCAAATTTATCTGAAATAATCAAGACTTGATTCCCAACAAATTTGAGAAGGAATGAAGTATAAAATTGTGATCCATATACATTTATATCAAGGCAGGACCCATTCACTCCCAAGAATCTGACTTCCAAGTCAACATGTCCGAAACACAGTCAAATGCTTAAAATACCATAAGCTTTTCTTTTAAGTCTTCTTCAATAGAGAAAAATAATGTGGAAACGCAAGACTCAGTGTGAAAGAACTTCAAGAATAATTGGCTCTCCAAGTTGGTGATGTTAGAATGACGGAATCAAAAGACTACCTTATTTGTCCATCAGCATCCATCTGTATTTACTGTATATATCTTCTTCTCTTATTGTTTTAGCTATGATTCTTTTCCAAGGCTTGGGTAGTCTCATTTGGCAACCCATCATCACATAATCATCTGTCACTGCTATTATTATTTGTGAGGAATATTTAGATTTTTTTTTTAACTCTTATGGTCTCACAAATTCATTGTTCCAACAGCATCGGCCTCCTGAAGTTATTTATTTAAGCACCGTGTTGGATTATTTTCGGTGAGGTGCAGGTACACCCTTAGCTTTGTCGAAGTGGGTGCCACATGGATATAGGTTTTCTCAAGGTAGCCAACATTTGATTCCAGTGAGTGATGCCCATGCCTCCTGCAGCCGGGCCTATGACAACATGGCCAATATTTTCAGCTCTCCCATCTTCACAGCACTGTGCGACCGTCACCCGAAGAGACAGTTCCTGTAAAGGCATAAATTAGGATTAGAATCTTTGATGGCACACAGCGCATTGGAATTGTGCTACCTTCAATTGACAAACTACACCCAGTTATGCAGATTAGTTTAAATAAAAGTAATGCAATTGGAAGGTTGAAAGTTGGGGAACTTGCCCAGAGTCACAAAGCTTGCACATCTTACCCTTTTCAACACCTCTGCAATGCTGCCCAGTGTCCTCATTCCTGTGCTCCATCATCCCTTTGATGGGATTTCATTCTGGTGCTCCATTATCCCATTGGTAAAAAAACTGGCAGCCAACAGACACCCCACTTTTGTGCTTTTTGTGATGAGAGGGAAAAAGACTAAAAATCCCCAGTTGGCCATTGTGCTGGGCGAGTGGCAAGGGCATCCCTCAGAGCAACGGGAGAGGGTGGAGATGGGCAATGCAAAATATCACTGTGTTCTGATAGCAGATGGCAGGGAGAAGTTCCAGGAACTCAGTGCTGAAATTTCCCACCAATGGGACTGTGTTTCTTTTGGCACAGTTCATCACTTCAGCTTCTCAAGAGCCATGAAAGCCCCACAACATCATGGGAAAATGTGTTTCTGTGTACACTAGTATAAGTTTCCATTTTGTCCTAAGCCATTCACTGCAATCATGCAGTGGAAAATGAACCATGAGTCAAGGTATGATCTTGTACCTACAGAACTCCATCAGGACCCGCCATGCTGAGCATCTTCTCAGAAGTTACTGCTGTGGTAATCAGACTAACTGGTTTAGTTTAATTAAAATATTTAGTTTAATATTTTTTTGGCTTTATATGCTGAATCTGATCACCCCATTCCAAAACCAACTTCAGTTTTTATCTCTCCAGAAGATTGGTCATTTGTGATTTAAATAAGCCCCTCAATGTACAGTCCTGATTTCTGGCATTTGGAGGAAGTTTAAGACATATCAGGAACAAAAAGGACAGAAAGGAAAGGAAAGGAAAGGAAAGGAAAGGAAAGGAAAGGAAAGGAAAGGAAAGGAAAGGAAAGGAAAGGAAAGGAAAGGAAAGGAAAGGAGGAAAGGAAAGGCTGATGTGGAAAAAGGCATTTAAAACTGAAGGTATGCAGGGTTTCAACAACTGCATGAGAGAAGTAAAAGACATTTGTCTGAACAAGTCAAATTTTAGAAGCTTCATCTTGGATGAATTTCTTACATCACTCCTAAATGTGTCTTCAAATGTAAATCCTATTATTTGGGAAAAGTTTTGCTGCTCTGATGTAGACTGAAGTGTATGACCTCAACCTTTCAATAGCAATTAGCAACTGTATCTTTATTCTAAGTTAGTTTTTGCTGTTTGCAAATGAAACAGTAATAGGTCTTCAGGCAACCTGCAGATTTATGTATAATAATTTTTTATCATTGTTCCCATTCTGTTTATTTTTGTGAACGCGTGTTCCAGAAGCTTTATCCTATCTCTTCTGATCATCTCATCTTCAAGAAAAAGTGGGATAACAAGAAAAGTAACCCTTTTTGTGTGTGTTATTGTGACATCCCATCCTTTTACTTGTGTCCATGCTGCTGCTGAATAAAGCTTCCTCACACAGTGACTTCTCATTTGAAGATTATTCTTTTAGCTAGGGTTCATTAGATTCCAGCACAAAAGCTTTTGAATGACTGAAAAGCAAATGGGAGTTATATATTCAGCCTACCAAATGACATGCTGATTGGTTTACATCTCCCATGTCAGTTCCCCCCCCCACGCAAAATTTAATCTGAAAGCCTCTGCTTTTATGCCAAACCCTTCTAAACAGAATCTAATTTCCGTCAAGAAAAACTTGTGAAATCACCAGGACTAAGACTGCAGACTTGAATGCAACAAGCCTACTCTGCTTCAGTTTATCTACTTTTGCTAAGCAATATTTTGGTCTGAATTTATCACAGTGCCCTAATCTGGGGCACCCTGCAACACTCTGTGATGCCTGTAAAACCTAGCTTCAGTTCACATGATCACTGACACAAACAGTTCAGTGTAAGGTACGGCATAAACCGCCCTGTATTTATATCTGCCATAATCCCCAAAAGGTCTATGTTTGTTGACAAAAGTACTAATTATCTACAAACTGTCAAAAGTACATGTATTTATTAAGTAAATTTATATGGCTGCCCAACTCACACACAGTAACTCTGGGCAGCATACAGCAATAAAAAGTCACAATTAAACACACAGCCCCATTCACCCAAGTCACCTTTTAACATTTCTGCTCCATTTTGTAGTGGAGCATTTTGTTCCAATGATCTGGCTTTAATTGCGATGAAAGCACAGCCATGTATTATAAGCCACCCTCTAAGCCAGGGGTCTCCAACCTTGGCAACTTTAAGACTTGTGGACTTCAACTCCCAGAATTCCTCAGCCAGCTTTGCTGGCTGAGGAATTCTGGGAGTTGAAGTCCACAAGTCTTAAAGTTGCCAAGGTTGGAGACCCCTGCTCTAAGCCGCAGTCATGTACCATAAGCCCAGCAGATGGGACAGACCTATTTAATTCTACTCTTGTCCCTCAAACTCTGAAGCACACACAGAGGGAGTCACTATTTCAAGTTCTGCGGCCAATGACAATTGTTCTGTTTAAGCAGTCTGTGGCTGATGTAAGTCTAGCAGGATATGCTTACATGTAAAATAGTTATATCGGCATGCCAAAAGTTGACTTATGATCATACACCATTCACCTGACTCAGCATAAGCTGAAATGAGAAAATGCACAGCTGCCTAGCTGAGCACATTAGAGCGTGTACAAGGTCCCAGATTCAATCCTTGGCATCTCTAGATGAAAGCATCTCAAGCAGTAGGGCTGTGGAAACAAAACAACTGCTTGAGTCACTGCGGACAATCCTGACTGGAATGACTCAGGACCAGTTCATCTGTAGGGTCACATGCAAATGTGAACCACCAGATCAATATTAATCCAGCTAGAGACTTTAGTAAATAATCCAGTCAAGTTATAGATCAGGGCAAGAACTGAATATGGGTCCTTCGATATCACTTGCACAATAGCACCCAATGTCCCAGTAATGCTTGGGCTAGAGATAGATGCCAAAACCACCAGCGTGTTGCTGCACTGTACATGCTTTAGTGCCTGTGCCTATAGCGGGGGGGGAGGGGGTTTCACTGGAGGGCACTGGGTACATCATTTGAACCAGAGAGCTCTTACCTGCAGGACAATTGCTGGCACTGAAAAAATCATGGCCTCATTAAACACTGGATTTGTGTCATCTCTCTTTACTGCAGTTTTTTTCTTGCTGATCTTCCTCCCATCTTGCAGCAAGTACACTTTGACAAAAGGATCTGAAGGAAGAGTAAGAAGATGATCCCTATTCCAAAGAAATGGTTTTCACACCATGCTTATTTTATCTTGGAAACTCTGTAATAACTTCAGTGGGTGCAGTTTCTGCTACTACGTTCCACCTCTTGTCTTTTTTATTCTGGACATCAAGGATGAATAGAAAGTATGCTACCACATGACAAAAAAATATGTATCGCATTATGGTTATATTTTAAAGCATTATAATCAGAGTCTTCAGGGTAGAATGGGTTCACTTCTACAAACACACTTGCTGACCAGAACCAGGAGAAATCCAATTAATTAAAATTGGAAATTAACTGATCATTTCCTAATTTCTTCAAAGACAGTAACCTCCTACAGATTTTCAATTTCTGCTAATGGCTATTTAAGTAGCTTGATGCTTAAGATGAGACATTCCAAAATATACAATGGCTGTCCTGCTATGATCACTTTCTGGAAAAGACCATAGAAACTTGGCAACACATTGCGAAGGTCTCCATCCCTCATCCAATCTCCATATTTTCTGCCTTGAATCTTATATTATTTAAAAAAATCAATTATACATCTATAATTTAGATTTAGCAAATGTTAAAAGTTAAGATCATGGAAGGGGGAGATTATTATTATTTAATTCTGCCTGATGACCAATGTGGGAGAAATGAGATTTTTCAGCCACTGTGTTTGTTCCCTTCGGCCCTACAAAACTGCTTTAGAGAACTGGGGCACAGGGATCACTACACTCCATCCTTTCTACTTTTCAAAGCTTTTACTGAGTGGTTGGAATGAATTTCAGTCTCAGAATGTGGGTAGCAGATGTGGATCATTCACTGCATTTAGAAATAAAGTCATCTGCTACCAGCATCCAGAAATCAGAATTCTTCCACTCATCCTAAGGATTTAGTAGAGCTTATCATAGTTTTATACTGATCAATACTTTTATAACACAGAGAATGCATCACAGACATTAGTATGTGTGTCACTTTTTCCACTCCCTGGTTTTGTAGCAGAACTAAATCTTTAAAGAAAATACAATAAAATAGATTGCAATACATTATTATTCCAACTCAACTTGCAAGAGAACCAGATTGTATTCTCAACCATTGCTGACCCATTCACTGAATGCTGAGGCATCATGTTTATAATTTATCCAGCACTGGGGAGAGAGGGTGGAGGAAGGGACAAGAGGGATCCTACTGACCTGCAGTCATTTTTCCATTAGTCCACACAAGATTCTTGGCTTTAACCACAACTACAGTCAATCGCTCTGCTGTGGGTAAATAGCTAAGACACAGCAGGATTTCACCCACCGAATCAGTTGCCTATAAATAAAAAGGAGAGGAACATTCATTATTCAATATTTTACAAGCCTTGCAAAGGAACTAATGGCATAATCTATTTTCTTCTCTCCTGAGTCCGAGGATGGGGAATACATTAGAATGCTACCAGGAAAGGTGCTCTAAAAACTAAAGTTTGGTATTTGGATGACCTAGAGAGTTACCAAGAGGCTGAAGAAGCTCCCCTAAATACTTCTGTTTCATTTAGTCCTTAGAAATCTATTTTGCCTAGTCCTCCTGCTCAACCAAGGAGCACACAAGTGAGAAGAATAGTTGTGTCGGACTAACAGTACGGAGATTTTCCTTCATTGCTCTTGGGACCACTGACTCATTTTTAGAGAACAATAATGACAGAACTGGAGACTCAGAGATTCTTGCCTGAAGGAAGGCATGAAATATTGAGATACTCCTGAGGTTAGGAAAATCTTGCAAGGGCTTTTTCCCTTGCATGATAGTACAATAGTAACAAAACCAGCAATGATCCTAAATGATAGACCTTCCTTCCAGGACTCCAAATCAGTGTACAGTAGTAGGATGGACCATGAGAACACTCTTACCTTGTTCATGTCTTGCAGATAAAGCCAGGCGTTGAAAGGCCGGACAAAGATGCCCAAGTCGGACAACTTCAGCTCAGCCACACCAGTGCTGATGTTTCTCTCATCTTCGTCAATGCCAAAAACAGAGAATCTCAAGCTGTTTTCCTCCAACGTGGAAGGATCCAAGGGAATGGAAAACTTCTCATCAAAGAAGACCGAGTAAGCACTTCTTTGGATCTGTATAGAGAAAGAGAATGCAGTAGAAGAGGTTTAAACATATTCAAGTTAAAAAAAGCCACCCATGGCTAGGGAGATGAAGCTGTCGCTCTTTTTAAAGAGAAGTTTGTTGTTGTTTTTTAAATCATGAAATAGTAGCAATAGCAAAAGCACTTAGACTTATATGCCAGTTCACAGTGCTTCACAGCCCTCTCTAAGCGGTTTAGAGTCAGCCTATTGCCCCCAACAATCTAGGTTCTCATTTTACTGACCTCGGAAGGATGGAAGGCTGAGTCAACCTTGAGCCGGTCAGAATCAAACTGCCGAACTGCTGGCAACCGGCAGTCAGCAGAAGTAGCCTGCACTACTACATTCTAACCACTGCGCCACCACGAATATTATTAGTAGCCACTTAATAGACCAGAAAACCTAAATAAAATTGAGCTACCCAAAACCATAACTGACAATGCGTAAAGGATGTTTTATCTTATTATGCTTCTTGTTCCCTGACCTGAAGACTTCCCCAAAGAGAACTTTAATTAAACTTTAAACGTCATTGCCCAGAGGATCATTGGTTGCCCTCTCCCCTCTTTGGAAGAGCTTTATAGCTCCCGCTGCCTTAAGAAAGTTCAAAACGTTCTTAAAGATCCATCTCATCCTGGGCACCCCCTTTTTTTGAACTATTACCATCTGGCAGACGGTACAGGATAATAAAAACAAGGACAAATAGGCTGAAAGACAGCTTCTATCCCAGGGCAATAACCATATTGAATTCTACGGTATAGTGCAATATTGGGTTTTCAATTTCAATTATACAGAATGTAAAAGATGTATGTTTGTGTTTTTATTTTTTTAGTTATAATGTACACTGAAGACGGCATTTAATTTCGTTGTACCATGTGCAATGACGATAAAAAGTAAAGTAAGTAATAAACAAAAGTCACGAATGACACTAGCAGAAATCTATAGAGGCACGGGAGATTAGCCATCATTTTGCGGGGACTGTTCCTTATCCCTACAAAGAGCAGTGATACTGTTATTAAAACGAGTCTACAAATCTGAACAATGCAATGATCCCCTGGTTCTAAATTGCAGGTTTTCCGCAGTGCACTGCAAATTGCTCTATAGGACAGTTAAATCCTGATCTAATGAGAAACATGCTATTGCAGAATGAGGGGAGAGAAGGAAATCATAGTCCACTTTCCAGCAACGGCTGCTCTTCAAATTCGACTGCTCTTCAAATACAGCATGGCCCGCGAAGAGTCCCAAGGAGGGCTAAAAGAGAGACCAGGGCAGAAGACACCGAATCAGCCCTCCTGCAGTGGGGTAAAATGAAAGATCGGAACCACAACTGCTATAACATATGTAGCAATGTGAATGCTACAGAGATCGCAGTTGCCAGAGACCAGCAAAGGAGATTCCTCAGAAACCTCAGCTCTCAGAAACGCTAATGTACTAGACTAGAAAAGGTTCCGTGGGGATTTACTGTTGCAAGGCCTTCAAATGGCTTGAGGCCAGGTTATTTGAAGGACCATCTTTTCCAACAATATCTACCCAACCACTGGACCAGGGAGACAGGGTAAAGAGGTCCATCCAGTGCCACCTAGAAAAGGGGTCTTCCCCGGGGTGGCTCCCCCCTGGGGAACATCATCCCTGCAAAGATAAGATTGGCCCCCACCTTGATACTCTTTTGAAAGGCCCTGGGTCAGAGGGTTAGAGAAAACTCCCTAATTTTGGCTTAGGCATTGTGCAAAATCCATAGCACTGACTTCTGTCTGTGTTTCCTCTGTGAATAATGTGCTGTGTACTTTTTGCCAATTACAGCATTTTTCTTATACTCACTGTCCAAACTGTTTGCATTAAATCAGTTATGATTCCATTATTTAAGCAGTAATAGCTCCCAAAATTAGAAGTTTATGTCAGTGAATGGCTCCCAAAATTAGAAGTTTATGTCAGTGAATGGCTCCCAAAATTAGAAGTTTATGTCAGTGAATGGCCATAGAAGGCAGAGACCAACATTATCTTCAGGGAAATACCACACACGGCCATTAGAGCTGTCATAATTCAGTCAACATTCTGAAGCAGTTCATAGGATTAATCCCCTTCATAGTCATCTAGGATCTCTCCTGATACAACTTGGAAGAACCCATGTAGATATGACACAGCCTGGCTTTGCACAATTTTAAAAACAGCAAGAAGAAATAGTTGTGTGCGCATGTACAGGTGTGATCAGTATCAGGGTTCTAAGTAATTAAGGGTCTGTTACCTAAAAATAGAACTCTTCCCTTCCTTCCCGACAACCCTGCTAAGTAGACCAGACATTTACAGGAAGGTTAAATCAGGTTAAAGCTGAATATAGCCTGCCCGTGCCATACCTCCTCCTCCTCCATCTTACAGTTCACTGAATTAGAAAGGTATTTGTCTCAGCCACTTCGAGATGTTATTTCATAGTTCTAGATTTCAAAAATGCTGGAGTCCCTTTTGCCTAAGTAACAGTTACTGAATATTTCTGTAAAGGTTCACCTTCCTTACAATACTCTCTATACCCCCCACTCCCCATTGCTATTTGCTCAATGGGACCTTACTCCCCCTGCAAACAGCAGGTGCAAGGAGTTGATTCCAACCAGGTTCCCCTTTTGAAGACAGTGCTGGCGCTAGAATTTTCTATTCAGACTGCCCAGTTGTGTGGGTAGACGGCAGCTGCATCATTAAAATTCTGGCAAATTCAGCAGGCAGAATTTTCAGTATCTTGATGCGGACAACAGAGAGAACAGAACAGATCTGGTTTGATGTAAGCATTAAAAATGGCAAAACCCTGTTTTGCTACTATTCCGACCTACAAGAATCCTAAAAAAAGACCCAAACAGCACCGATGAAGAGAGATTTTCTTGAATTTATGCAAGATCTTCTCCTTCAGCTGTCCTCTTTCATTCCAGAAGCTCTTGGTTTCATTTTACACTTCTTTAATTGGTTGTTAAGTTGTTCGCCTTCTATGAATTCTATTTTGCTGACTGCATATTCCTGCATATCAGGATTTCTAGATTCCAACTAAGTATTCACATAAATAAATTTTTAATCTTTCTTAAAGCTAAAGTAGATGTGTTAGAGATAGAAACTTACAAAACTGATGGCAGAAAAAGACCTAGTGGTTCATCAAGTCTGCTGTTTGAGGGTTTTGACTCACCATCGCCAGGGGTGGGTTCCAATTTTTTTTACTACCACTCTGTGGGCGTGGCTTGATTTTGTGGGAGTGGCTTAATTTTGTGGGAGTGGCTTGACGGTCATGTGACCGGGTGGGAGTGGCTTGACGGTCGTGTGACTGGGTGGGAGCGGCTTGACGGTCATGTGACCGGGTGGGAGTGGCTTGGCAGTCATGTGACTGGGTGGGGGGTGGCTTGGTGATCATGTGACTGGGTGGGCGTGGCCAACTTGACATCACTCACGTCAAGGGTTAGGGCTCGGGTTAGGGTGCCTGGCCTTTCCTCGCCTCAACGAGATACAATTTCCCTATTTACTACTACTTGAACATCCAAAATATACTATTTAATCCTATGTATATATGCCATACGTGTACATACATATTACACACAGGCACACAACAATATACATTATCTACTATATATACTGTATGTGTATGTGTACACAAACACACACACCCACACACACACAACACACGGATATGCATATACATATATTCTCTAATGAATTTCCAATATGTTCAAATTGATGCAAAAATCTACATATTTTGGCATTCCCCCCCCCTGTATTCTTTTGCTATACAGAAAACTTTCCGAACCACAAGACAGAAGCGTATTCCCAAGTGCCTTGTTAGGAATTAAAGTAGAACAGAAGAGCAGACTGAAGGAAGCCAAAGGAAGCTTTCAGACTTCTTTCTTTCTTTCTTTCTTTCTTTCTTTCTTTCTTTCTTTCTTTCTTTCTTTCTTTCTTTCTCCTTTCTTTCCCTTCCCTTCCCTTTTCTTTCTTCTCTTCTCTTCTTTTTTTCTTCTTTTCTTCTTTTTTTCTTTTTGTTTCTTTCCGTTTCTTTTCATTTCTTTTCGTTTCGTTCTGTTCCTTTCTTTTCTTTTCTTCTTTTCTTTCCTTTCCTTGCCTCGGAGCCTCGGAGCAAAACCTCTGCCCCCTGAATTCCAGGCCCGCAGCGAGCTGATCCGCTGCCCGTGCTCCGGTTGCCCGTGGCTCTGGCTATGCCTCCTGCAGTCTTGCCTGCCATTCGATTCGCCTGATCCTCGGGTTGGGCAGCCCAGCTACGGTCAGCTCGGCTCTGTTTGGCTTGGGCTGCTCCTGCACTGGGGCCAGAGGGGGCTTGTGGGCTGGACCCTGCTGGCCCGCCAGCTTTTCGCTCACTGGGGAGGAGAAAAAGCGAAGCCTCTCCACGCTTCGGAAGTAGCAATAGCAATAGCACTTAGACTTATATACTGCTTTACAGTGCTTTACAGCCCTCTCTAAGCGGTTTACAGAGTTAGCATATTGCCCCCAACAATCTGGGTCCTCATTTTACCCACCTCAGAAGGATGGAAGGCTGAGTCAACCTTGAGCCGGTGAGATTTGAACCGCCGAACTGCAGCTAGCAGTCAGCTGAAGTAGCCTGCAGTGCTGCACTCTAATCACTGTGCCACCTCGACTCTTAAGTAACTTTCAGGCTGGGCAAAACATTGTCCTCCGAGAGCGCCGAGCCTCCCGGTTGGGGAAGATGGATCAGGGCGCCCTGAGGTGTTTTTCCCCCACCCAGGCACGGGAAGAGGCGAAGGGCAGGAGTGGGTTCTAACTTACCTCGCTGCCGGTTGCTTCCTCCCGCGCCGCGTGGCCGCGCCTCGTGGAAAAAAAAAAGTTGAAAACAAGATGGTGACTCATGTGCAGTGCCGGAAACTCGGCTTCTGCACATGCACAGAAGAAAAAAACCCGGAAAAAATTCAAAAATAATAATAATAAAAGATGGCGGCACCCACGGACCGGCATCGATCGAACCGGATCCGTGATGTCACTGTGATGTCACCAGCGGGTAGCTACCGGTTCGGGCGATCCGGTCCGAACTGGGAGGAACCCACCCCTGACCATCGCTTCAGGAAGTTGGTTCCAAGTTTCCAATATTTTTTCTGTGAAGTAATACTTTCTAACATTACTTTTGAACAGCCCTCCTGTCAGTTTGTGGTTATGCCTCCGTTTTCTTGATTTTAGCTTAATACTGAAAACACTGCCTTCTAGAGCCTCATTCACACTCTTCATATTTAAAGGTTTCAATCATATTCCCCCTTTCCCTCCAAGCTGCACATATTCAGTTCCTCCAATCTCTCCTGATATGTTTTGTCCCTCAGAACTTGCACCATTTTTGTTGCCCGTCTTTGGACTCGCTCAATCTTATCAACATCTTTTTTTTAGGGATGATCCACAATCTCTCCAGAAATCTTTTTTCTTTGCATAAGGAAAAAGGACCCGTGATGAGAAAACTAAGTAGCTCCCCTCTGCATTATTCCCCCAAATTAAATCACCTTCAATCTTTGTATTAGCTACAGAAAATGTCAGGCATAGTATAACAGGGACATATACAACCAATTAAATATAATGAGCAAGTACAGTCATTGGCATTTTGCTAGCACCAGAGGGCCCCGCTGCTGTTTCTAAAAAAAAAGAAAAGAAAAAAAAAGTCAGGGCATAGTGCAGAGGTATCCATCTTATTTAGCTTCTCCTACTCTAAGGAAAAGGGCCTCTATACAAGGACAACTTCGTTGTTCTGGATCCTAGCTCAGCAACAGCCTGGGATAGCAATTAGTGTTGGACTGTGGAGATCCAGATTCAAATCCATATGTCAGCATGAAATCCACTGGGTGTGATTTTAAGTCTAACCGCCCCAGTAGGGAATATGGGCTGAATAAAAGATGAAGAGTCCTGGAATTAGGGCTGCTTGGGAGAAAAGATGGGACTAAATGTTATAAATAGAACACAACAAATTTCAACAGAACCACATTACATTAGAAACTGTAAGCATGTCTCAGAGAAAGAGACAGCTCCCTTTTAATCTCATCCGTAAGATAGGAAGACTTTATTTCTATTTATTTGCTGCAATGAAACTCAGTCACAACACGCTAAGAGAATTTAGATTAAAAGGAGGTGCTTCTTTTGGCCTGTGCCTGAAAACGCATGGGTGAAATGAACCTTCCTCCTGCTCTGCTGGCTGGTCCTCTCCCTCCCCTGTTCTGGGTGTGTGGGAGGTTTCTGAGCAGAATGATTAACTCTGCAGTGTTCTGCTGAGGAGGTAGACCTTTTAATCTTTTTAAGGAAGTACAGTAAACAAGGTCCATTCACAAGATGACTTCCTGCCCCACAAATCTTTTCACCATCTCCATCAGCAGATTTCTCATTTCATCCCCTTCCCCTTCAGGGAAGCAAAAGCTGAAAATGTTCAGAGAAAAATCAAAGGGAAACAATTTGTGAAGCTACTATCCACAGAGCAACCATGCTTCTCTCTCTCTCTCCCTCTCCCTCTCTCTCCCTCCCTCCCTCATCACCCTGTAGACCAGGGGTGGGTTCTAACTTACCTCGCTGCCGGTTCACTTCCTCCCGCGCCACGTGGCCGCACCTCGGGGGCGTGTGCGTGCTTTGCGCGCACGCTTTGCACAGTAAAAAAAATTAAAAAAAATATTTTTTTTTAAAAAAAGAAGCCAAAAACAAGATGGCAACACATGCGCAGTGCGGGAAACTCGGCTCCTGCGCATGTGCAGAAGAAAAAAAAATCAAAAAAATTCAAATAAAATAAAATAAAATAAAATTCAAAACAAATTCAAAAAAAAAAAGACCGTGGAAAAAAAAGATGGCGGCGTCCACAGACCGGCATCGACAGAACCGGCTTCGTGATGTCACCAGCGGTTTGCTACTGGTTCAGGCGAACTGGTCCGAACCGGGAGGAACCCACCTCTGCTGTAGACCTTTGCCACTGAGTTTGTTAATAACCCTCAACCTCCTTGCAACTGCCTCTCCTATACAAGGCTCAAGTGGAGCATTAGTCTATTGAAGACTCCAGGGCCCAGTGTACTGCGTGATACAAGATGAAACTTCTTCCATTCTGTTTCCTCTAGTGTCTCCAATAGCTTGGTGCCTAGAAAATACAGAATTACCCCAGAGAACCCAGCAAACGTTTACCATGAAGCAAAGATTAAATGTTCATAATTTATCAATAGCAGGTCACATTGCAATGGGAAATATCTTCTCTATGTATCCACAAGATGACAGTGCAGGATTTATCAGTGTAGATTCCAAAATTGTTTAGTGACATCAAAGTTACAACTGCACTGAAAAAGTAACTTTACAACTGTTGCAGCATCCCCGTGATGACATGATGTTCTTTTGCAACTTTCACAACTGGATTCCAATGAACAGAGTCAATGGAGGAGTTGCCAATAAAACTGCAAATTGCAGTCATGTGGTATTTTGCTTAATGACTGTGGGTGACTTGATTAATGACTGCAATGGAAGTGAGTTTGTAAATCCATTGCAGCCATGTGATTTCTTGCTTGACAACTGCATCATTCAGTGACAGATTGCTGGTCCCAAGATTGGGAACCAGCAATCTGATTAAAGATTGTGGTCTTTAAGCAAGGTTTACCTGTACTAGCGTGTATGTATAAATTTATTGAAACGTGATACAGAATGGAAACCAATTAAAAAAACTGCATAATAAAGTGGATGAAAAACTTCAAAGAGGTAACCACAGAAGAATAATGGGAACCGTTATGGAAAAACTCATTAAAATTCACTCTACACTATATGTCATAAAATGTTTTATAAAATTTGGCATATTTCAATTCCCTGGGAATCACAGGTCCCAAAATGTAAGCATATTGTTGCCGTACCCTATGATGCATCGTTTTGCCCAGTTAAAGGTTACAGGAACAAGAGTTTTAGTACGGTAGTATATAGACAAATAGCATTAGAGTTCATGGTTTTGGTATCTTGCCTGGTCTACCTCAAAGGGCTGATGATATTATAGGAAAACTGGCTTCTATTTGGCTGGATTTGCTTCTTTTGATGAGAATGGTAGTACCTCTCTACCTGTACCTGCCTATTCATTGTACCCATTGTCACACTTGGATTCCTAGACATTCCACAGTAAATTCAATGGTTCACACACATTCATATTAGAAAACTTCTAATGTGCGTTACAGGGAAGAACCACTGCCATATGGAGTTTTAGCCAAGAATTTCCTGCTTCAGTGGGAATACCTTGGCCCATTTGTCAAAAATACAACTCAGGAATAGAGTGATTTGTAGTCTGCAAAATATGATCATTGGGAAAACATGGGGCCCTATGCCAATCTAAGTAGATTAAATAAGATACAACCAATGTGAATGTTTCAATTTATCAGATAATCTGAGGATTTCCCCATTGAGGTGACTAACTTCTTTCAAAGCATTATTTATTCATTTCTGGACTCTCAAACATACATCTTTCAGGAACTTTAAACTTTTTGTTTCCCCAGCAACCATGGTATGTGTAAATTGTCAAAGGATTGCATTATATAACCCAGCAGGAACTGACTCTTTTCTCTCTGGATCAATGGGAGAATTTCTCAGCTAGGGTAAATAAATGTGCTAAAAATCAAATGGCTTCTATCTCCTCTGAAGTCCTTGACAGATTCCCCAAATTTCATGTCTTCTGGAAGCTGTCAAAGAGAACCGCACTGCAGCAGAGGCCTTGGATGCACAACCAGAAGTATGCAAAGTGACAGAACCAATGTGGTGTGGAATTAAGACATGCAGGGTGCCAGAAAAAACGATGACACACACATAGCAAGGCATTAGATTAGATTTCACCCTTATGGTACTGCACAATACCTTTTCCTGTGTGTATCATAATAATTAATTCAGATGGAATCAAACCATCTCTAATAACCACCCTAGCTCTTAAAGCCTTCTGATTTGATATTTTACCATAATGTAGACAGAAACACACAAAGAGACAAGTTGGTAGTTCTGGACAAGGAACTGTAGCAATAGCAATAGCACTTACACTTATATACTGCTTCATAGTGCTTTACAGTACTCTCTAAGTCAGCGGTTCTCAACCTGTGGGTCGCAACCCCTTTGGGGGTCGAACAACCTTTTCATAGGGGTCGCCGCACGCACTAGCCCATCTTGGTGCCACCGTCAGCAGGGGTGAAATGCTCCCGGTTCGGCCGTGCCTGCGGGTCGCCGGACAGCCGGTAGCGACGGAAGCGGGAGATTTTGCCCACCCGCCCAGACGCCGCCATTTGGGTTCTTTTACCTTCTGCGCATGCTCAGAATGCTTTGCGCATGCGTAGAGGGTAAAAAAACCCAAATGGCAGCGTCCGGGTGGATGGGCAAAGTCTCCTGCTTCCGTCGCTACCAGCTGTCCGGCGACCTGCAGACACGCCCAAACCGGGAACATTTCACCCCTGGTGCCATGCCCCCTTTGTCACCTCATTGCGTGTGGGGAGGGAAGGGGGTCGCGGCGGCGGGGTGGGGGTCACGGCATTAGGAAGGTTGAGAACCACTGCTCTAAGTGGTTTACATAGTCAGCATATTGTCCCCAACAAGCTGGGTCCTCATTTTACCGATCTCGGAAAGATGGAAGGCTGAGTCAACCTTGAGCCGGTCAAGATCGAACTTCTGGCTGTGGGCAGAATTAGCCTGCAATATTGTATTCTAACCACTGCACCACATGGCTCTGTAACATGGTTATTCATAGCACACTTTGGTGGAGGAACTTTCAAAGTCTAACTTCAGCAAGACGTCTACCAAAATCCCATCAGAGAGAGTAAAGTATGGGATTGCAAAGCACCTTGCCCTTTCACACAGAAATTAACCTCATTACATTCAGTTTGACTTTATCTCAGGTAGAGTACACTAGAATAACCTTTTATCATTAAAAAAAAAACCTCCTGCAAAGTAGCTGATGAAGTACTGTGCATATGGGAAGGAGAAGGAGGAGGAGGAGGAGGAGGAGGAGGAGGAGGAGGAGGAGGAGGAGGAGGAGGAGGAGGAGGAGGAGGAGGAGGAGAAGGAGAAGGAGAAGGAGAAGAAGAAGAAGAAGAAGAAGAAGAAGAAGAAGAAGAAGAAGAAGAAGAAGAAGAAGAAGAAGAAGAANAAGAAGAAGAAGAAGAAGAAGAAGAAGAAGAAGAAGAAGAAGAAGAAGAAGAAGAAGAAGAAGAAGAAGAAGAAGACGACGACTCATATGTCAACAATTGAATATTTTGGAATTCAAGGTTAGCAGGTTTCTTTCTTTTAATACAAACATAAAATGCCTCTTCACCCACACTGCTGTGGGTCTTATTTAGAGCTTAGGAAGATGAGCCTATAACTTTTGGATCAGTTCTTTCTCTAAATGAAAAGCTGCAAGGACAGTCTTTAGCATTTCTACTGCAAATGTGGGGTATGGGAATTCCCTCCCCCCTTATCATGCCTTCAGGCTTCTAGGGTTTCCTTCCTCCTGTCAGAAATGCAGACAATGTTGCAGCCTCACTTCTACCCTACCTTCAAAAAAAAGTGAGGGATAGCTTTGTCACACATCCCACACTATTTTTTTCTTCCTGTAAAGGGAAATTCAACAAAGAAAAAGCAGGGGAGGGTCTGAATGGAGGGAGCCTCCCGCTCCTGGCCAGATGAATGAACCCTCTTCTCTCTTAGTTTTCAACCAAAGATCCAGGGAGCAGCCCCCAAACTACTCAAACTGCTGTATAAAAGGACAGAGAATTGTAAGAGGAGTCCAGCCAGCAGATGAGTAGAAGAGGCCAAAGTCTAAGATGGAGACTTGAAAAGTATATTTGCATTTCCCAGTGATAAATTTCATCCTCTTCTGCATACCGTCATTAAATGGGGACACAGACTGACTGAAGAGACGTGCAGTAAAGTGGAGTGATGATATAGAGATGCACTTTGCACTGACATATCATGTCAGTGGGTTGGGTCAGGTTTTTTTTTTCTCCTGGCTTGGGGAATTTAACTTTCTTGAGTGTCCTCACTACAGAAAGGTGGAATACAAACCAAAATTTCAACAACAGCAAAGGGAGTCTGCAGCCGCACTTGAAATTTACTATGCAAATTTGGACTGATTTGGCTATTTTAGCGAGCACTGATACAAGTATTTGCTATGTTGAATTAATACTGACATGGAAAGACAAAGTAGAATTCATGAAGCACAAAAGTGGCCAAGAACTGATGAACGTTTTTTAATTGGTTTACAAGACGAAGAAGGAGGACTCAACTAGAAATGCAGACAGCCAAGCAAAGTGAATTCCAAAGTTGGACTGGTATTATCCCAGGATATGTTCTTTATCATACCATAAAGAGGATGTTATTACCATTTAGGACTTTTACCAATAATTGAAGAGGAGTAACTTTTGCATAATATGAACTGTTTTTAGAAGGGGAATGGTCTGCAAATGTTGCTTATTTTCTTAAAAGTCCAGTGTTTTAAATAATAGCAGCTAATGAGTCTTTATTACTACTCAGAGGAGACTGAGGAGACAGTAAGTCATGGCGGTGAATTATGAACAGTAATAGATGGTATGTTATGTGCTTTTGGAACCTTCAATCCTATTATTTAGTAAAGAACTTATTATTTTTGGGGGGAGGGGGAACCCTCCTTCACAAAGCCAATTCCCAGGAGGAACTGTACTTATATATGAATTGTACATACATGAGAATTAGGAAGCTTGCCAAATATCCAAATTACGGCTGCTAGAATCTTTTCTACTGGATGGGCTAAAAATGCTGAGAACTGTGATTTAACACCGTTCCAGGGGCAAAAAGGTTCTGTATCCCTTATTCTTTTTTGCAGCACATTATATTGCCTTGGGTGGTTAGCAAAAATTAGTATCAGTACCAGTCTAGCTTCCATGTTTTTGATGATATATAATAAAAAGCTCCCTTGAAAAGATCTGAAGACTTTCCCGCAGTCAGAACTGCAGAAGATTCTTGGATGAGAAGCGAAATGTTGTCAAAGAACAACAACAACAAAGTCCAGTTGCATTTTGGAAAAAGCACCTTTGGGACACCTGGATGACCTGGATGATTGAGAATATCCATAGACGTTTAAAACCTTGTTTTTCAAACTTGGTAACTTTAAGATGTATGGACTTCAACTTCCAGAATTCCCTAGCCAGCAGTACTAAACCATTCTAATCTGAACCCAGATGGTGTGTGCACCAACCAGTTTAAAATAAGTTCTTTAAAGTTGGAAATTGCTCACTGTAAAGTGAGCAGCATTGGAAACTTGCGAGTAAGGAAATTGTGAGAAAAAAGTGGAGGGCAAATATGGACTAAATTTTTGCTTTTTTAATGTTAAAAGGGATATTGTGTAATGGGAAATTTTAAAGCTGAAATTTTAAATTTCAGTTTGGTTGGAATTGTGTGACACACAAATAACTGGGATTAAAGAATGGTCTGCAGAACTGACTTTGCAAATCTCTTCAAAGCAAAGCATCTGCTACATGCACTGATGATTGAAAAGACTTAGTCATCAGAGACAGTTAAGTCTCTTTTCTTGCCCTGTAGGGCCTTCTCTTTCACTGAATACTTTTAACAAGATTTTATGTGCACTTGTTCAACTGAACATGACATGAATGTGCAGAAAATGAGATTTGTTTTGAGAACAACAAGTTTCTATGGCAAAATCAGACTTTTTCAGGTCGCTTCCAGGAACACCTGGCTTCTCACTCAATGATCTGACAACAGCAACTTCCTATGGTTGTTTAGTTTATTTTAAGTTACATCTTACTGTATTCAATGACTCCAGGGGTGGGTTCTTCTTTTCTTCGCTGCCGGTTCGCTCAGTGCCGTGCGGGCGTGCGGGCGCTTCGTGCATGCGCAGTGCTTTAAAAAAGCTGCGCATGCGCAGAAGAAAAAACAAAATGAAAAGCAAAAAACAAAAAACACAAAAGAACCGGTTCGGGGGCGTGGCAGGCCTGGGTCACTGCCGGTTCTAGCGACCCAGGCCGTCAAGTTACTACTGGTTCTATAGAACCGGTCCGAACTGGGAGGAACCCACCTCTGAATGACCCCCACTCCCTAGTAAGCCTGAATTTTTCTTCAATTCAAAGAGTTATTTTCAGTTGTTTACCCATTCATCTGGAGCTAAGTTCATTTGTTTGTTGCAAAGGCCAAATAAAACAACAAAACATCAGGCTCACTGCCTGCAACTAAAAGCAAATGCTGCAGATCAGCACTGATTCAAACCAGAACCATAAGAGCCAATTCAGATGTTGTCAACCCTACTATTTGCTTCTTCTTACCACTGGAGTTTTGGTTTTTAGTTTTGGGATTCTCTACTGTAATCCATTTGGACGTACATAGCCTCTCTGCAGTGGCAATCTAACTACATAAATGATTTAAGAAGCTGGTTCCCAAATGTACCCTCCCCGGTGCGCTCTGTATTCCTGCCATGCCAATATCACTTTGATAAGATTGAGCATGAATGTCTGCCACAATGAAGCTATTGCACATGCAGCGGTATGAGCACTGGTTTCTGCGCTGAACCCTGTAATATTAAGTCCAAGTCTTGACAGCAGCCAAATAGCTTTGCTGCAGGCATTCAGGCCTAATGCACAAGGGTCTCTTCACCACTCCAGGTGAAGAATACCTGAGTTAGGGTAAAGTCTGAATGAAAAATACTGTCGGTCCTAATCTCAGAAAGTTAAAGACTGGTGTCCTAGAAACGTTTTTCTTACAGTGCCCTCAATCAGTCAGCTGTACCGCTAGTGAAGCAGAGTGATAGCAATGCAGCTATTTAAAACCTAGAGGTGGTGAGGCAGCATGAGAAGATTCCCAGAGATCCCACGGCAAAGGTGTTTGTTTAAATGAATCTCATTATTCAGCTGAGGACAAAGAGAAGGCTTAGATTCACAATCAATATGTGTCGTTATCCTTCGGCTCATAAGAAAATCCTTTCCTGAAGAATCAATTAGGATAGGGAGAGAAGAAACAGAACATATACAAAAGCCTGTCTTTCATTTCCCAATGTTGTTGAGGAGTCCACCTATCAGTTTTCTAACTTTAATGGGAACCACCTGCATATTATGATGAATTCTAACATGGCTTTTAAGAGGTAGGCATGTGCATCTCGTAACTCCATGTACATAAAGGCCAAGAGTAATCCCTGATTCAGAAAAATCTGCATCACTCTGCTAAGCCATAAATTAGTGCTTATGAACTACAGTGGCTATACATATGTGAACCTACTTCACATATTTATTTCGTTTAACATGGTAAGAGTTATCATAAATGATTAACTGATTATCTTGTCATTTTGTGTATTCACTTAACACATTTGCTAGGATTTACTGCTTGTCATAAATTAATCCAAAACCTCCATCTGGTCTCTTCCTGATAATGGCTTTTTAAAAGTTTTGCATGCAGTCTGCCAGTGACTTCTACTCAGTGAAAGAATGAAGAGAAACATAGAAGCCATGGTTTCATTTAGGCTTGTTAGCAACAATATAATGGTAGCCAGAAAAAGCCAATACTGCAGTTAATCAAAGAGCTGCACCAAATAGTGGGATGAACTTTCAGCCATTGGTAAACCACGGTAAATGAAATTAAATGAAGTAAATGAGATCTGTAACCAAGGATCTGTAAGTGGTAAGGCTGGCTGTAGGGTTCTTATCATGCTGGCCCAAAGGTCACCTGAATGCTGGAGAACATTAAAAAAAAATTTTTTAAAACAAATCTCTGAATATCATAGCCCTCTCTACATATTATTACTTGGAACAATGTGCATGTAGCCCAAGTCAGCCAGGAAAAGGAAAGTGGAGAAATCCATTTCTACTGTCAATCTAAGTTTCTTGACATTTATATTTGGGGAAACCCTGTTTAGTCCATGTTTTAGGAACTAGCATCTACTTTGTAAGTCACAATACCATTCCTTATGCCTCAACAGACCTGACTGGAAATTGTTACAATAATTCAGCTTCAACATGTATTTTAAAGTAGGAATGTGAAAAGACTAAATAATTCTAATCTAGAATGTTACAAAAGTCTGATGTATTGTTGGTCAAATCTGTCCAACCTGATTGTTTTTGCAATCACAACATTATTACCTAAAAAACAGCATTATCAATTTACTACCTAGCCCAAATAAACACAAAAGGCTGTATTTTTTTATTTGCTTCTAAGCAGATTCTGACAAAATTGGCAGGCAAAATAGAATGGAAAGGAACTTGCCAAATTTAATCACATCAGTTCAGGGCTTTAAAAGCAATGGTCCTTTAAACTCTGGATTAGAAAAGAGTGTAGACGAAAACAGAATAAAACACTCTTATTAAGTGAAGCACTAAGTTAAATGATATATATCAGGCCAAAAAAACCTGCTTAATGCAGCAAGCTAAAATCACTAACAGCCAGCCTAGTATAGGAAGAATTGCTAGAGTTTGCCGACCAAAACAAGAAGAACCCTTTGGCCAAAATCCTATTAAAAACTGTCTTTTCCCATCTTGGGACAATATTGAGAATTGAGTGGGCTGGTTCTGTTCACCTGATTATTAAATGGACTCATATTTGAAGACCCAAAATCCAATCACTGAAATTTAATCACTACTTCTTTAGGTTCAAACCAAATGCTGGTTGCAGAGAATGATGAAATGGTAGGTAGACAAAAAGGAATGTAAAAAGGTCTCTAATTATCAGTTGCTTCAATAGTGTGCAATTGCACAATAGTGTGCAAAGAGGTCTGGCAATCACAGCTTCAATCTAATGGAAACTCCCCAGATATCTAATCCCTGCAGGGAATTCTGGGACTATTCTGGATCACATCGCAGGCTCCTCTAAGCAGCACAGGATTTTAGGATTTAAGCGACTATGAAGTAAACAGTTACAGTATTAACATGAAAAGAACAATCAATGCCAGCATGGCAGAATAGATTAAAAGTGCTGCAGTAACCTGCAGACAAATACAAGCCACCTGGAGAAGACATTTCCCATTTACTATATTCCTTTGTGTCCAAGAAAAGCATTTTTGTTCATAGCCCCATCCTTGTGCCCTAAAGCAGCAGAGCCCTAAGTGGGACCAGAACTTTGTGGAGATCTAGATTCAAATGAAGGTCAAAGTGGAATGATTCCATTTCATACCAGATATCCCCAAATTATTCCTCTTTGCCTATGGTTTCAAGGATTGCTTGGATCTAATGTTCCTCTCTAACATATGAATGTAACTGAACCAACAGGTTGGATCATTACCCAAGAGGATTGATTCTGCAAGGAACTGGATAAAGGAGAAATTGGCCAGCTGAATTTCAGATCATTATCTGCTGTATCATTTGATGACTCCGAGACACTCAACAACTAGCAGTACAAGCCTGTTTAGCAAATGTGTCAAGTTATATGGCTTTTATAATCTCTTAATCTATGACAATACATGGAAACCAAAATAAACCAGTGGTTCACTGTGTGTGTGTGTGTGTGTGTGTGTGTGTGTGTGTGTGTGCGCGCGTGTAAAGTGGCTGTAACTTTCAGTTCATTCAATAATTTTGGGAAAATTAGTTCATGGGGAAAATCTTGATCTTTCCAAGCAAAAAACTGAGAATTCAATGAAGCTGCATCAGCCAAGTGTTGTGATAAAAACCATGTGTGTATTTGCTTAACATTATCTGTTCTGTTTAGGAATGAAACTCCTCAATAAACATGTTGTATAATCCTCATTTATAATTTTAAATAAATAATTATATTTATAATCTCATGAAGAACGGTTACAGGAACTCGGCATGGCTAGTCTAGTGAAGAGAAGGACCAGGGGAGACATGATAGCAGTGTTCCAATATTTGAGGGGCTGCCACAGAGAGGAGGGGGTCAAGCTATTTTCCAAAGCACCTGAAGGCCAGACAAGGAATAATGGACGGAAACTGATCAAGGAGAGATTCAACCTGGAAATAAGGAGGAACTTTCTGACAGTGAGAACAATCAACCAATGGAACAGCTTGCCTTCGGAAGTTGTGGGAGCTTCATAACTTGAGACTTTCAAGAAGAGATTAGACTGATTTGTCAGAAATGGTGTAGAGTCTCCTGCTTGAGCGGGGGGTTGGACTAGATGACCTACAAGGTCCCTTCCAACTCTATTAATCTGTTAATTTTCCTGTCTGTCTCAATGCATTTCTGGTTTATGATTCTATAAGCCACCATAGATAAACAACATGTAAGCTTTTAAGCAGTTAAGGGCAGCTAATATTAAAAATTAACTTTAATATGGGATAGCAAAATAATCATAGTCATTATACCAGTTACAATTATATATTATTTTTTAAAATAAAAAAACAAGCAAAAGTTTATTTAATAAAGTAACATCAAATTAATTAAAATCAAGCCTGAGCCATTTGTACTTGCATTGACCATGTGTAATGCGGTGTGATTCCTTTAGAAACCATTCACGCATTTCACCATATGTGGAAAAACAGCAGAAAAGATCTTGGCCCTCTCCAGAAGTGCTCTGGCAACTCCTGGAATTCCCAGGTAGCTTAAATTTCATTATGTTGTAATCCCAATGTAGTTGGGGGGAGTCAGATTGAGAAAAGGCTATGCAACAGGGGTGAAATCCAGCAGGTTCTGACAGGTTCTGGAGAACCGGTAGCGGAAATTTTGAGTAGTTCGGAGAACCAGCAAATACCACCTCTGGCTGGCCCCAGAGTGGGGAGGGAATGGAGATTTTGCAGTATTCTTCCCCCAGGAGTGGGGAGGGAATGGGGATTTTGCAATATTCTTCCCCCAGGAGTGGGGAGGGAATGGAGATTTTGCAGTATCCTTCCCCTGCCACTGCCCACCAAGCCACGGCCACAGAACCAGTAGTAAAAAAAAAATGGATTTCACCACTGCTATGCAACCATTCACATCTGAGCCTTTGTCTACAACACATTTGATTCTGTTTCAGATTTACTGCCAGCAGTGAAGACATTCCGATGCTGCCAAAACAGGAGAGCAAATTTGGGATTACAGGTAATTCTCATTTAACAATCCTAATTGGGATCGGGATTTCTGTCACTAAGCAATGCAGTCATTAGGCAAAACATCACATGGCCTCATCATTTATTGATAGCAGTTTCAGTAGTCTTGGTTGTGGTAGTTAGGTCAGGACGTATCATTGCTAGGTGAGAATGAGACCTCACACTTCTTCCCTGCCGTGGTCGCTTCCTCACCCGCCTATCTCCCCTCAACTTTCTCTTTTTTAACATATAAATATAGTGTGTGTTTGTTTCCAAAAGTGGTGGAGTGCAGAGCAGCCAAAACAGCAGAGATGAGGGGGATTTCTTAAAATTGTAATTGTAAATGCAGGGCGTGCTGCCAAGCGCCTGAATTTTGGTCATGTGATCATGGGGGCACTAAAACAGCCATAACTTCAAGGACCAGCCATAAATACTATTACTTTGAATGGTTGCTGAACAAATGATAATTAAGCGTGGACTAGCTGTATAAAGGATTTAATACTTTATGATATACTTCCTGAAATGTTTCAGCAGGTGCAGTATGCAGCTTAACTTTGTTTGGGGGCTGGAAACTAAGCAGGGTCAGGGTTAATTATAATTTGGAACTCCCACAAGGATTTTGCCGAATTAGTAGTTGGATGGGAAACCCCCAGAGAACATATTTAGAGCCGAGGTGGCGCAGTGGTTAGAGTGCAGTACTGCAGGCTACTTCAGCTGACTGTTCAGCAGTTCAGCGGTTCAAATCTCACCGGCTCAAGGTTGACTCAGCCTTCCATCCTTCCGAGGTGGGTAAAATGAGGACCCAGATTGTTGGGGGCAATATGCTGACTCTGTGAACCGCTTAGAGAGTGCTGTAAAGCACTGTAAAGCGGTATATAAGTCTAAGTGCTATTGCTATTGCTATATAAGAAGGCAGTGGCAATGTAAACTGCAGGAGCTGTGTTCAACAGACAAATAGTAAAGATAAATTCTCTGTCTTGAAGAAAGTCAGATCAATTCAACATTAAAAGATCTGCCCAGATTTTGGAATTAAATGTAATTGGGGGCAAAAATCTATCTTAAGATGAAACTATTTATCCAGCTAAATATATTTATATCATACAGCATCTTCAAGATTAAACATTTCTACGCATGACTGAAAAAGCCTTGTATAATGCAGTCTGGGGAATTGTTAGCCACCAAGTATGAGAGAAACTTACCCTAGAAATGCCAACAATCTGCTCATCTGGAAGTAAACTGATGCGCACAAAACAGGATTCAAAATTAACATCTTCCTTCTCCATCAGATCTTTTCCCTGCAGCAAGGTGACATACAGGGTATTCGAATTCACATTGTATTCCATGTTAACTTCGATTTGTCCCACTGTGAACTCCTGGCCAAAGTTATTTCCAATGGAAGAGACAGAAGTTAGAGAGTCAGTGGAGATTGATTTTCTCAATGGCCCATAAGGAGTCAGCTCGAGGTCTTTGTTCATCAGCTCCAAGGTGCCCAACTCATTAATATTTTCAAAGGCATCGTCCATTTTCAAGCTTTGCTTGCAGACAGGAGATATTCTTTCTCCTGCCTTTCGGAAGTTGCTTGTTGCCCTCTGCAAACGATTAAAAAAAAACACGGAAAGCTAGTCAGAGATCATGGTTAACCTGAACTTCAGCATGCTAAATATAGAACATATAATTTTAATTATTTATAAACACAGGATGGCAGAAAGAAAATGTTCAGAACCAAATGGACAAAAATACTTCATATATCATGAAAATAAGTTTTCACATTGTGAAAAACTGACATCCTCATCCAGAAAACTTTCCCTTAGTTAAAATGAGATATTTTTTTCAGTGCAAAGAAACATTGAAGAAAATTACAGGTGAATTAAAAGTTGGGTCATTGCATAGCTGTTTGTCGCTTCAAGCATTACAACTACTTTTTAGGAAATGCTACTAGCATTACTACACTATCATCACAAATAACAATGGCAAGAGATTAACTACATTGTTGATACATGGAGTGCTGCCCATTTCATTAATAATTCTGGTATATGTATATATCTCAATGTTAGTCTTTGCAGGCATGACACAGTTGCATTTTCTTCATTGTTGCCTACATTTTTTTCTCTGAATTGTCAGGCCACACACACACATTTATTTTCTGTTTTCAATTCTGAAGCCAGTTTTATTCCTTCCATTTCTTTGTGGTGCACATTACCTTTATGGACTGCATTTAATCCTATCAATATTTATGTAGAGATCTATACACTCTTTTGACAAAAATGATTCTAAATTTAAGTTCTAGAGGAGAAAACAAGTGAGTCCCTTCAGAAAATGTACCTGGAAGAGAAACTCTGTGTATGTAACATTGTTTAAACTGTGTCTGAAACTGTGTGGTCTATAGATTATTGAGAGTCAGATTGGTGCAAATAGCTCAGTTCTGTCTACATTAAATAGCAGCAGCTCATCAGAGATTTAGACTAGGGTCTTCCCAGATCTATTCCGAGAATGACAGGAACTGAAATGGAGATCCTCCACATTTTAAACTCCAAATTCACAATTTACTATTAGACTATAACTCTTTCTAGTGCTTGTTAATTTAATTCAAAAATCATGAACATCAGCTATTCTCCAGGTAACTTTTGCACAATGCAAAATCAGATTCTGAGACAAAAATACCTCTCTTGCCTTCAGACATCTGCACACATATATAGGCAGGTAACCCTGACTCTGCTACATAATGTAAAATTAGAATTATGGCTTCACCTTTTTGAACTCTCATCTGTGATGCACTACATTAATTCTGACTGAAGATCAATAATCCAACATACACAACCTCAGGTTTTCCTTTGTTTGCCAATGTTAACAACTTTACTGAAGGCTTCAAAACCGCATCTAATCTCTGCTTCCTGCCGTGCCATGTTCCTACCAGTCTTCCCTTGCCTGCCTATGCTTTGGGTATGAAAATAAAAACGTTTGTTATACCCATTCATGAGCCAAACAACTACCGGTATGAAGGGGGGGAAATTTTAACCAAAATTGTATTTTGGAAGGAAATGTGTTATCTTATAACATTCCCACAAACCTATTCCCAGAGGACTGTGTAATTGTATATATGTATTCCGAAAGAAAATATAGGACCAATTGTTCTCATTCAAGCTAACAGGAATATTTAATATTAACATTTAGAGAGTCTTTTAGTTCTTTGACTGGATTTTACAAAAGATACCTTCTCAGAACAACTTTCATTTTAAGATGGACTCTGAATTGCTGACTTCTTGGCTGAAATTTGGGACTTTCTGGCTTCTCCCCCATGCCTTGCTTTTCTAACATCCTGCCTGAATAAAAATTCCAAAGCTTCTCCAGTCGTTTTAAGGCATTTTGGTTCACTATAGTAAAAACAAAAATATTCAACTATGAATTTGGGGTGGGTGGAGTTGTGGGAAGGGCTCATGGAGTAACATAGCTGTATTACTTGTTAGGCATTTATGAGAAAACATCCAAGAGAAATCTGACCATGGTCATTGACTTGTTTCACTGAATTCAAGCCTACATTCTGTAGTGTTGGTTTGGGGGCTTTGGAAAGGAGATTGTTGAATGGCCAGAAAAAAACAGAAGTCATCAAACGTCTTGGTCAAATCTCAGTTGATCATCTCTAGGGAGACTTAAATTGTGCCCTCTACTTAAGATCTTACTGAATTACTTTAATTTCTTTTTATTTTTTCTATTTAAAAAACTTAGAGAAGTTCTTTTTTTCTTTCTTTCTTTTTTGTGTGTGTGAATATAGGTTAACACAAAGAGCAGGATCTTTTCTATCATGGGACTTCTAGTTAGAAACCAGTTGGGTAAACCTTGAGGTTTTTTTTAAAAATAGAACTTTATTGAAGTTTTAAAAACAAGAGTAAATATTGATACAAACCAAAATAGAGCATCAAGGAAAAAAGGAAGCAATAGAAGGGGTAAAGTGGAAAAGAAAGCAGAAAAATAGAAAAGAAAGAAAAAAGATATAAAGATCTTCTTTACAGCAATTGTTAAGGACAATTGCAAATTTACCTCCTTCTCTAAAGTTAGATCATGACTCTGTTCTTTCTATAATATATCCTATCTAATTGTCAAAATCTCAGATCTTCAGTTCTTTTTTGTGTGTGCAAAAAGTCCATAAGATCTTTCCAGTCAGTAATAAACATAGATATTAACACTTCTCTAATCAAACAGGTCAATTTGGGAGTCAATGTTGAGTATCCTTTAAGGCTTTCACCAATTTAAAAGTGCATTGCTTTATTCTGCATTAGAATAGGTTCTTGTGTTTTATTGGATTACTCATACTATTGTGTTCCATTTATAACAAGCCTTGAGTTTGTGCTTGACATGAATCTTTCCAAGATTCAATACATCAGGGGATGGTGAGTGAGATATAAAATATAGCACAAAGCTGACTGTTAAGTCATCTCCTTGCTCAGGCCTTCTCCTTGAAAAAGCCTCTTTCTTGCCCCCCCTTTTTTTCATGATACAATTATCCCATCAAAGGCAAATGGTTGGGGGAGGGTGGATTTAAGAAAAGCAAAAAGGAAAAATAAACTTTAACAATCCATCCCACCCATTGTTTCACTACATTTAAATTTCCCTCAGGTGCTATCACCACTACTAATTGCAAATTTTACCTTTTTAATTTGGTAGAAGAATGTTTTAACCAATTCAATATTATTTCCAAATTTTTATTTAAGATAACTAAGCATTTATAAGCAATTAAACAAATCAGCAAATGAAGAGGGCTGTGGCTGAAGGGCTAGAGTCCTTGTGAGTCTCTTCTGTCTGTATTAGATAACAGCTGAGTTTTAATGCCTCTACATCAGCAGTTCTCAACCTGTGGGTCGCGACCCGTTTGGGGGTCGAACGACCGTTTCACAGGGGTCGCCGCGTGCGTTAGCCCGGCATTTTGGTGCCACCGTCACTGCAGGAGTGAAAAGGTCCCGGTTCGGCCGTGCCTGCGGGTCGCCGGACAGCTGGTAGCCCGGACGCCGCCATTTGGGTTCTTCTACCCTCTGCGCGCCCCCCCCCGTTGTCCCCCCCACCCCGGGGGGGGGGGGGGGCGGGGGGGGGGGGGGGACCGGGGGGGGCGGGGGGTCGCGTGGGGGTCGCGGCATTAGAAAGGTTGAGAACCACTGCTCTACATTTTCTATTGATTTCTTACATTTATATATTGCCAACCTGGCCAATGCACATAACAGTTCACAGGCAAAAACCAAGGATTCATAATGTAATAGCTACAATATAAGAAAGGAGGGGGGAGAGAGAAGGGAGAAAAACAAATTAAGTCAGAACCACATGAGAGATGAGGAAGAGGAAGTGCCAAATGGCAGATGGTTTCAGCCTTTGTCACCAGTGCTAGACTTTGTGCCCTTCCACCTACCATAGCCATGGTGGTGCAGTGGTTAGAATGCAGTATTGCAGACTGACTCTGCCCATTGCCAGGAGTTTGATTTTCTGACCAGCTCAAGGTTGACTCAGCCTTCCACCCTTCTGAAGTCAGTAAAATGAGGACCCAGCTTGTTGGGGGCAATATGCTGATCTTGTAAACTAATCAGAGAGTGCTGTAAAGCACTGCAGTATATAAATCTAAGTGCTATTGCTATATTTTATGCCTAGCTCAAGATTCTTTTCTTAAATCTACCCCAATCTTTTCAGTTTTGTTATCATAATCACCACCATCTTAACTTGCAATATTCAAGACAAAATTAAGAGTTGGATGTTCATTAAATGATGCTTGATGACATGCAGAGAATGGATGGGCAACAGATGGGCTTCTTAAGAATCTTAACACTGATGTCACAATTAATTGCTCCTTACCTTTTGTTTGATTTGAGAATATGTGGACCCATACTTTTGTTCTAGGTATCTGTAGTCATAGTTTGGAAATGGAGAAGGTGCAGGATAGCCACCCGTTTTCCATAACTTCCATAGGTTTACTCCAGCTATTCCCAGGAGAGCAAGAGCACCAGTAATATAGACACCTATTTCCCACCCAGATGGATTTCTTATGACTGGAAGAAAACAAAGTTCTTATCAGAAGAAAGCAGCCACCAAGAGCCTTTCCAGCTTGCAGAAATATTTTATGTCAACAGTACAAATATGCCTTTTATGTGATTAATGCTGTTGGAAAAAATAGGAAATTGATACGCCAAAACTGCAGGGAGATTTTTTTTTTTTTATTGAAAACTGTTGTAAAGTAGCTGGAATATATGGCAAAGCACAAATACGTTTTTATTTTTAAAACTGAATGACAGCATCATTATGTAGGCATATACTGTATTCAGCAAAAATGTAAATAGCTTAATAATCTCTACTAAGAATCACTGTAACAAATTCTAAAATATATTTGCTGTTTTAATCTTTGCAAATCCTTTTTCAGGCTGAGCATCAATTTTTAAAATTGACCAATGTCTCCTCGTAGTGATTAGTTTATTTTCTACAAGATTTTGAATCTTTTTTTCTGTTCTGTTTCCCTATTTGTCCGGACCTACACATGAACAACATTTTTCTTTTTCGCACAGAATGTATGACCAAGACTCCAACTTCATGCTTTAGGCTTCATATTGCTTCCCTTAATTATGAAATCTGTGAACAAGTAAACTCACAATCAGTGCTATGCCAAAGGCTAATAGCATAACCATAACAACATACAACTTCTCTGCATATCTAAATCAGGGGTGGGCAACTACGGCCCTTTATGACCTGTGGACTTCAACTCCCAGAATTTCTGAGCCAGCACGTCTGGCTGAGGAATTCTAGAAGTTGAAGAACACAGGTCGTAAAGGGGCCATAGCTGCCCACTTCAGATCTAAATCTTCGTTTGTTTTTGATTCCCCCCCCCATTCCCCCCAACCTTCCTGAAAATGAGACCTGGAAGTTCTTATGACTGCAACCTAACAGTATGCTTATGGGCGTGTGGGTGAGGAAAAGAGGAGGTGAAGTCAAGAAATAAATGTCTAAAAATTATTTCAAAGATTCTGGAAGAATGACAGGTTTATGATTTCTTTCAAAAATGTGTAATCTAATATGCCCACGTATTCTCCCTACACAGGTAATCCTCACTTAATGACCAGTCAATGACCATTTGAGGTTACGATGGCCTCAGAAAGGGTGCTTTATGGCCAGTTTGTTAAGAATTCATAATACTCACCACTGAGATGCTGGTCAACAATGTCACGATCCATGGTGACTACTTCAAATTACACCAGTTACCTGCAAGAACAACAAACAGAAGCCAAGACAAAGAGATTATGGTACTGTCACCATGCAGGATTGTCTAAAAGCACAGAAGGCTTGCCCTATATAATAGGGTCACTTAAGGCACTAATCTTTTTTCTGGTTGGCCCCATACTTCTTCCACGGTTATTAAATGTCATTCCACCACAATCTGTCACACATCTATGTGAAAGCATCCCTTTGTAAATTTTAATTCCTTTTTCTTCCTGGGAAACATAATCCTCTAATGCTACTTTGGCTACAGCAGGGCCAAGAGAGGCCTTTGCTCCTACCTTTAATTTATGCATCATCCCGTTAAGGTGATGGGAAGATGTGAACCGTGATATTAGCAATAGCACTTAGACTTATATACCGCTTTACAGTGCTTTACAGCCCTCTCTAAGCGGTTCACAGAGTCAGCATATTGCCCCCAACAATCTGCATCCTCATTTTACCCACCTCGGAAGGATGGAAGGCTGAGTCAACCTTGAGCCGGTGAGATTTGAACCGCCGAACTGCAGCTAGCAGTCAGCTGAAGTAGCCTGCAGTGCTGCACTCTAACCACTGCGCCACCTCGGCTCTTAATTCATACAGTACTATTTCGTCATCCCATTATACTACTAACACTTATGCTACATAACCCGATATGTATAGCACTTCTACACAGAAGCTTATCTTCATTACTATAAAGACTCCTTATGTGAAACAACCGTTGGTATGAGGGTTATTTCATTTCTACTACCACTACAAGTTCCCTATTATTGTTAAACTACCATAAAGCCAAAAAGTGCCTCCCTTCTCCAGTTCTAGGATTCTAAACAAAGCAAAATATTATTAGCTTCCAATCTATCAGAAATACAGGGGGGCCTTTCATCAAATAAACATGTATAGCATTGCAGCTTTAGTCAAACCAATCCACTATGTTTATGGAAACCTGAGATAGTCAAAATGGCTGCTACCTTGTTTCCAGACAAGTTACCGACCCTTTAATAGATGTATGAGGGTCAACAATTCAAAGCTTGCAGCTTTCCCAAACATGAGCTGGAAGAAAATTGATTTTTGTCAACCATGCAGGTATTATAAATCTGTGTCCAAAAAAAAAGAAGTGTACAGGGAACCCTACTGGTTAATAGCTAGGTTGATTAATCTGCATCTTGAGAGCATTTTAAAATTCTGCTGTAGACAAGACTATTATGGATCAGTTGCTGCTGAGAATTCAAACTACAGAGATTTCATTTCACACAGTCAGCCTTATGTTAAACACTTCAAGCTGATTGTAATCAAACAGTGAAAGCCATTGGGGAATAAGGAAAGATTCAATGTCATAATTAAAACCTGTAGGATGATTCCCTTTGGGAGGGTTCTAGCTCTTTAAAAAAAAAAACAAGCTTAAAAATAAAGAAAATCTTGGAGGAAGAATTAAAAATGTGTGTATTATTTTAAGTTTCTAATTTTTAATGCTCCTCAAAGTTGCTTCCCTTACACCAATATGGAACATTTTATACTGGCAACTGTGGCAATCATATTAATTAAATCTTGAAACCTGTATTATAAAGCTTTTTCAAGCAGCAGTAGTGTCTTGAAATGCTGATAGATGAAATACATTTAAAATCTCAATTTCTGTTCTGGGGATTTATGTGTGGTAAGATTCTAAAGTGTCTTTGGCTTTCCATGAGTCATTGGTACATGATGTTTTGTGGCAATATTTCATTAAGATTTGATTTTCAAATAGGGTATGTGGGATTAGAGGTCAAAAACTGCTGAAACTTTGCAAAAGCATTTTAAGCAAACTGCCAATGGGAAAGGTCCGTTTTATTTTACATTCCTGAATGTTCTTTATTTACTGGTAAGGAATCACTACATTATTCCATTTCATGTTCAGCTAATGAACTGTTGGATAAAGATTTGCCTGAGATCATGCTGTTTAGCTGATAATCTTTTGAGTAGTTTCCAGTGTTTAACACCAATAATTTTCATGAATATTTTTTTTTTAAATCAAAGTGTTAAATGGTCAACTGTCATATCTTGGGAAAAGAGTGTCCAAGCATTTCTGATTCTCAATATGCTGTGATGTTTGCGTCTATGTACTAGTGTATGTCCGTGTATAGTATGCATACACACACAAATATGTATCTCCCCCCCCCCCTCAAGTCTTCTGGCAAACCAGTCTAATTGGATCTATCTTGGAAAGTTTCCCAGGCTGCTTCACACATGCTTATCATGGAATACCAGAGACTTCACAGCAGTGGCTGAGTATCATGATACAATCCTGAATGTGAGACTCCATACATAGGAAATCTCTCATAGAAGACAGTAGGCCAAACATGATCAGCCAATCAGTCAAGTGGATTTTCAGGACCATGGACAGCTCTACATAACAACTTGCTCCAGCAAATCCTGGAATTCAACTGAGCCTATCCCTTTCTGATGGGAGTCAAGCATAGTCTTTGAGCCTCCTGTCAGATCGTGGCTGCTTGAATATCAAAGCATATTGGCAAGAAGACATTCAGATGAATCTTGATTAGGGGGCTCAATATGGCTTGTTTCTCTCAAGAAGTCGTTCAATTTTGGTGTTATAATGTTTTGTTTTGGATCTACTACTTTTATAGTCTGCACTTCTAAGTCACGTCATCTGTCTTGCTCCTCTGCTTTGGAATTAAAATTATGGTCACTATTTAAGGTTAGACTCAAGCCATCATTGTGCTCATTCCCTTCTTCCAAAAAGAAAATAACATTTGAAATTCAAGTAAAGGATATTTTAAGTACAAATCTATGTTTCAGTTTACACAACAAAAAAGTACCTTTTTACATAACAGTCAATTTTGTGTTAAGCATCAGGATTACAGTATTAAAAGTAGTAGGAGACTTAGTGGCATGTTCTTGTACAATTTTGGAGTTTTTGTAATATAAATTCGGCGTTGGACTTACCTGATACGCCTCTTCACATCCGGGGGGAGCCAGCATTCAGGATGGGTTGTCCTCGTCCAATCCAATGAAGGACCGAGTCTGTTAATTTCCTTAATTAGCATATAGGGATCCGCCTTACTTAGATTTGATGAATCCAAAAACCAGACTCGACATGGCAAACCAAAAACCCAGGCAGGAAAACACCTGGTGGACTCCCATCCACACAAAAAAACGGCAAGAGAAAAAGGAGAACACTCCCAGGAAAAAACAAATCAAGGGCGGGACTGAATGCTGGCTCCCCCCGGATGAGAAGAGGCGTATCAGGTAAGTCCAACGCCTATTCTCCATCCTGGGGTGGAGCCAGCATTCAGGATGGGACATACCAAAGCCTAGAGTCCCATGGGAGGGAACTGACATGTGAAGCCAGTTACTGGGCGCTCTCCACCACCCGTTGGAGAACTCGCCTGCCAAAGGCCGCATCTGCCGAGGCATAAGAGTCAATCTTGTAGTGCTTAATGAACTGGGAAGGAGATGCCCAGGTAGCCGCCCGGCATACTTCGTCCAGAGATGCCTGTGTAGCCCACGCGGCCGAAGTGGCGGCACTACGAGTGGAATGAGCCGTAATTCCTGAGGGCCTGGGTAAAGCCACCATGTCGTATGCTGTTGCGATCGTACTTCTGATCCAACGACCAATGGTTGAAGACGAGACCTTGGAACCCAGGAAGCGAGGGTGAAAGGCCACAAACAGCGCTTCCGTTTTTCGGAACGGCTGAGTCCTGTTGAAGTATACTTTGAGAGCCCGGCGAACATCCAGGGAATGCCACCGGTGGTCCAGCTGGTGAGTTGGCCTGGTGCAAAAAGACGGGAGCACGAGCTCCTGAGACCGATGGAAGACAGAATTCACTTTGGGAAGGAAAGTGGGGTCAAGTCGGAGAACCACCGTGTCCGCATGGAATATGCATAAGTCCCCCCTCATGGAAAGAGCTGAAATCTCTGATATCCGCCGAGCGGACGTGATGGCCACCAAAAAGGCAACTTTAAAGGAAAGGTGCTTCAAAGAAGCCTCCCGCAGAGGTTCATACGGGGGTCCAGTGAGGGAAGACAAAACGCGAGGAAGGTCCCAAGTAGGGTATCTGTGAACCGCAGGGGGACGAAGGTTGGAAGCCCCCTTCAGGAAACGCCGGATGGTGGGGAACTGAGCCAGCGTGTCCACTTGAGCACAAGAGAGGACCGACGAAAGCGCCGCCACTTGCCTGCGGAGTGTATTCGGAGAAAGTCCTTCCTGGAACCCTCATTGAAGAAAACGAAGGATCTTGTGCAGGGGAATCCGGAGGGGAGAGAGACCCTCCGAGCTGAACCAGGAACAGAATTTTCTCCAAGTCGCCGAGTAAATCCAGTTAGTAGACGGACGTCGAGAAGCCTGAATGGTGAGGATGACATCCTGGTCGTAGTCTTGCCTGATCAAGTCGCGCCGCTCAACCTCCAGGCGGTTAGTTGGAGCCAAGCAGGGTTCGGATGCTGTAGGGCTCCCTGGCTGAGCATACCCTGCATGGGAGGCAACCGCCATGGGGGGGCGATGGATAGAGCCTGGAGGTCTGCAAACCAGGCCTGACGGGGCCAATGAGGAGCCAGCAAGATCACCTCCACCCGTTCTCTCAGAATCTTCTGAGATCAGGTCTGGAATGACCGGAAGAGGTGGAAAAGCGTAAAGCAGGCCTGAGGGCCAGTCGCTTCTGAGAGCGTCCACCCCTTCTGCTCCCCGGGATCGAAACCGGGAAAAAAACCGTGGGAGATGAGCGTTGAGAGGTGTTGCAAATAGATCGACCAGTGGGGGACCGAAACGTTGCGAAAGCTGTAGGAAGAGGGATGGGTGTAGTCGCCACTCTGGCCCGAGAAAGCCAATCCGCCTGGACGTTGGAGATCCCCGAGATGTGATCCGCGGAGAGCAATATCAGGTGTCTCTCCGCCCAAAGGCCCAGGCGTAGTGCCTCCGTGAGCAGGGATCTGGAGCGTGTTCCCCCTTGGCGGTTGACGTGTGCCTTGGTCGCAATGTTGTCCGTCAGCAACAGCACGTTGTGTCCCGAAACCTGACGGCGGAACCGCCTCAGGGCTAGAAAGACCGCCCGGAGCTCCAACCAATTGATGGAGTGTTTGGCTGCCGCTCGCGACCACTGACCTTGAGCCATCATGCCCTGGCTGTGAGCCCCCCAGCCCGACAGGCTGGCGTCTGTCGTCACCACCACTCTGTGGGCCACTCGAAAGAGAGAGCCCCGTGAGATGGCCGAGGAAATCCACCAGGACAGCGAGCGGAGAATTGGCGGTGGAACCAAGACCTTGAGGGACGAAGTGCCCAGCCCCGCCTTCTGGAAAGGCAAAAGGAACCATTGCAATTCCCGGGAGTGGAGGCGAGCCCATGGAACTATGGCAATGCAGGAAATCATTTTACCAAGCAAGGTTGCCAAGAGGGAGATGGGAACCCTGACCTCCCACTGAA
>QLTV01003957.1:1527694-1550103 GCA_003457575.1 Thermophis baileyi | reverse complement strand
AGCCCGTCAGATGGAGGAGTTAGGCCTGCTGCCGCACGCGCCTTAAAGAGAAGCGATTTAAAGAGACCAGCAGGGAACAGCCCAACTGGAGAGGGCTGATCAGACGACATACCCTCATCGTCAGAGAGGTCCCAGAGATTGAGTTCCTCCTCATACTCATCCTCGGCATCACATGCCTCCTCCGAGTTGTCCGAGGAATGATCTGGATCTGTCTGCCTAGGCGATGACACCGGAAGAGCCCTGCGTCTCGAGGTCCCCTGAGAGTGAGAGGAATCAGAGACCCCGGACCCCGCCAAAGATTGTAGACTAGCTGTGAGGGCCTGTTTGAGGGCCGTCGTTAGCATGGCCTGGAAGTTAGCCTGGTCCAAAGCTAACGGGGGAGCTGGAGCCTGATCTTGGACCTGTGCCACCGAGACTTGAACCTCAGTCGACTGATCCTGGGTTGTAGAAGACAGGGGGGCGCCGTGCCCAGGGCAGAGATAGAGGACCCCCAAAGGTTCTCCTGAGGCCTGGGTAAATTGGTGGCATCCAGGGCCAAAGGGTCCCCTTCCGGATCCATAGAGGCCACAGAAATAGATGTATCATGATCCCCATCCCTAGCGGGACGTTTCCTGGTAGAACCCCCACACAGCTTTTGTAATGCCTTGTCCAGTCGTCTTTCAGCACGCTCCACAGCCTTGGAGGAAGTCTTCCTAGAAGCATGGGGCCGGGTGGAAGGGTGCCCAGAGGAAGAAGACCGGTCGTCCTCAGAATTGCCCCTGTTGGATTTTCTACGCCTCTTGCCACCAGGCTTCCCCTGAGGAAGATCCTTGTCTGCCATAAGGAAAAAAGGGCAAAGAAAATGGCCGCCCAAAATGGCCGACCCTGCCTCATGGTCCTCGAGGCCTCTGCAAATGCGTCCTCCCGAGCAAGCTCAAGGGTCACTTAATAAACCAGGACGATTGCAGGAATGAGCTGGGCCCTCCCGAGCAGGCTCCAAGGGAATTGGGCCCAGACACTAGCAGCAGCTGAGCCGGATGACTCACGGCAATGCTGTGGCAAGATTAGAGCCGTGCGAGAGTTTGCTCCAGCGCAAGGCTCGTGTGCACAAATGGGCTTTTTTCCTAGCCTGACCAAATCACCGCCGAGGGAAAGGCGACCCGAAAAAAACGGCCACGCGAGCGTTTGCTCCAGCGCAAGGCACGTGCACACTAGTGAGGCTTGAGTCTTGTGGCCAGGATCGCCAAGCAAAGAGGCAATCAGGAAAAAAGGGCAGCCCGGCAAAGCTCTCCTGAGAAGAAAAGCCGCGCGAGCGTTTGCTCCAGCGCCGGAGGCTTGAGAGCACAGCAGGAGGCCAGGGAAACAGCGTAGGGCTCCGTTCCGAGAGTTAAAGCCTAAGACGGCACTCCGATCGGAACGTCTACCCCCCCAGGCTAAAAGTCCAGGTCCCGAGAGGATGAAACGGGGAGGGGGGGTGAACGGGGCCAAATCGCCTGCCCACATGGAGCCTTGCCTGAATACAGTAGTGCGCCTCCGGAGTCCGTCGAGCGAGAAATCCACGAAGTAGGAAAAGAGTCCTCAGGTGGTGGAGGGAGAGAGAAACCTCAGAAAATTTGGAAAAAGGCTGAATTTGGTGATTTGATCAGTCTTCAGGATGGGAGTCCGTTTGCCAACGTCCTTCCTGTTGGAGGACCGAGTCAAATCTGGGGCTAAGTAAAGCGGATCCCTATATGCTAATTAAGGAAATTAACAGACTCGGTCCTTCATTGGATTGGACGAGGACAACCCATCCTGAATGCTGGCTCCACCCCAGGATAGAGAAGTTAAATATATTTACAATTCAAGAAAGTATCTGCCTTAGTAACCATATTTTTGAAGTTTTTATAAATTTAGATTACTTCACACACTGAGTTTCCAAATAAAATAGAAATACTGTCCAACCCAGGCATACCATAGTGAAATAATAATCACATACTATTGTTAGATACAAATTGAGCACACAGTCGAGATTTTCCACATAGATACAAAGGGAATGTATGCTGTTTGTGTTTATATAAGTTTCCACATATTAATCAGTATATATATTATATAGTCATGTATTGAAATGGTGGTTTATTTAGTTTAGTTTACTTTATTGTCATTGCATACATTTATTCATTTATTAAATGTATGAAGCTGGCCAACTCCAGTGCCACTCTGGGAAGTATATAATATACATTAAAAAACACAAACAAAAGAACATTGGGCTGGAAGCGGAGCATGGGGGTGGGGGCAGCCTGGGGAAAGGGCTGCAGTTCCCAGGGCTTTCCCTGGGGCCTTGAGTCACTCCATGCTCTGCTTAATGACCCACACATTTCTTTAATGACCATATTAGTGAGAGCAGGGCTGGGGGAGGGTTGTAAGTAAAGCAATTCCTTCACTTAATAGCCATCACCACTTCCAACCATAATGGGCAGGCTTGATTATAGTCATGATTTGAGGACTGCCTGTACATAAGAGGCCTATACCTACTACAGTCCAGAGGCCAGGGAAAGAACTAGATTCTGAAAGCTATTTTTAAGTATGCTTCTTAGGTACCATCAGATGACATTATTTAATAGATGGGAACTAGAGCATAGCAACTGCCTGATTATACACAATGGGTAGAAATCATGGAAGAAAGATGGTCCTCATATAACTAAGCCATATGTCATGAAGGGCTTTATTTCCAATATCAGGAGCCTACTGGTAACTGTTTTAGCCTATGAAGCAGAGGTCATATCATCAGCATATCATGGCACCCCTATAACCTCCCATGCCACTGCACTGTAGGCCAGCTGCAGCTTCCAAGTGGTCTTCAAAGGTAGTCCCATGTAGAATGAATTGTAATGCAAGGAGACCAAGGATTTAAAGGCTTCCTTGCCCAAGCAAGGGAACAATTGATGCATCACAATACATGGATCTGTATGAAAGCCTTCCTGGCTAGAGCTACCGCTTGCTCCTAGAGCAAGATCTAGGAGTCCAAGAAGATCCCCAAATTGTGTCTATGGTTTTTCAAGGCACAAAACCCAAAAAAGTCCAGTTGTCTTTGGAATCCCTAAATTGTGTATCCCTGTTGAGGGCTAAAGATGGAAGGTCTCCAGTCCTGGCTATTCTAAATACCTACAAGTTTCCTAAGTTCAAATGAAAATTCCTATCAACTGAGCCATATAGATTTGGCTTTGTGGGGTGTCTGCAGAGATATATGTTTCATTTTTTTGAAGAAGAAATAGCAATAGCAATAGCAATAGCCCTTAGACTTATATACCGCTTCATAGTGCTTTTACAGCCCTCTCTAAGCGGTTTACAGAGTTAGCATATTGCCCCCAACAATCTGGGTCCTCATTTTACCCACCTCAGAAGGATGGAAGGCTGAGTCAACCTTCAGCCGGTGAGATTTGAACCGCCGAACTGCAGCTAGCAGTCAGCTGAAGTAGCCTGCAGTGCTGCACTCTAACCACTCTAACCACTGCGCCACCTCGGCTCTTCAAATGTGGTTTGGGAAGAAAAAAAAACCATTTTATTTAATCCTATGATTTAGTTAATGTTTATTGCCTGAGTATTTTTATGTAATTGATTCTGTGAGATTCATCTGAAATCTCACCACCTAGAAGCATTTTAAATAAACAAACATAATTATATAAGGGGTTATTCCACTGTCAACTCATCTGAAATTTTCTCAATCCAGGAATCAGCTCCTGCCCAAGGCTGCATAAATTTAATTTTTAAAATATTATATATGAAAGCTGAATGTTGTAAAGTATCTTTTAGGAGCACCTATATTTCCAATCCAATCTAGTGGATCCCACTAGAACCCCAGATATATTCTTACATAATAAAAATGGTGGATTTCTTATTTGGAAAAATTCTCAGGACAGGAAAATTTCCACAAGTGTATGTCTACAACATATTGTTAATGTTCTAAATATTCCCCGCCAACTGAAAATAGCAAGGATTCCCATCAGAAGACATAGAAGAGTCAAGCCGTGTTGCCCCTATAATTCATACATGGCTCATTTCCTGGATTCCTGAGTCCCTGTGGCACCATTAAGCTTTGAAATTCAGGTCAAGAAGTCTTGATGGCACTAAGAGCTAGATGGCTAGCTAACTTCTTTCACATCAATTATGTTTAAAGACTTTCCGCTGATATCCTTCTCTATATACTGTAGCTCCTTTATCAGGATATGTCACTTAACTACACATCAAAGCAGTACTATGACGATTATGGGGTGTCTTCCTATAAACAGACTCACCTAGTACACATTACCAAGGAAAAATAATCTTATTTACCAGATAATGCTACTGAGCTTTTCTTCGCTAACTGGCTGTATGCTATTGTGAATTTCAAAATTGACTGCAGTGCAGTCCATTTAATTTTGAAATTATATATATATATATATTAAATAAGACCAGGAACAATCTTAGGTCTTGGAAGCCTATAGTCAGAATAACACAGGATGAAAACAACAGAAAAACAGAAATGTTAGGAGAAAAACAAACTTCCAGTGAATTTCAGTATTTCATTTTTTTTCTTTCCATTAAACAATTTCCCTTATTTCAAAATGTCCCTTCATAGATACCTTCTTTGATAAAATTTCAAAAGGAGAATGAAATTACACCTTAAATGTTGTTTCTTTTGTGCTCCAAAGTCTAAAGAAACCGATCTCTAATGGGCGAATGCCAGCAGAATTCTGCTAACTTTAAAAGAACTGCTATATATACACATCTACATTTAATTCATTAAGATTGTTCTACGTAGTGATTTTTCAGCTTACTGGCTGAAGTGCTGCTTTGGCATGCAGAAGGCCACCATTTCAATCACTGGTATCTCAAGGCAAAACAATCATTAAGATTTCTTAATGATCATTAAGGGACCCCCCGCCCCCCAAGGTTGCTTCCAACCCTATTACTTTACGTTCTAAGTTCTTTCATTTGTAGCTTTTGGTTTCAGACTCTGGAGAGCTTCCAGTCAGACGAGGCATTCTAGAGCTACATGAAAAAATGATTGGAACCATTATAAGGTAGTTTCGTATCCTCATGCAACGTTTTATTTTCCCTAAAAAATGTTTATGTGTTACTGTTCTAGGGCTTCATGTAAATATCCTAGCTGGCTTTCCAACAGAAACTATGGATTGTTGTTGAAGTTCTGTTTTCATATCCTGGAGCAACATTATTTAATAGTTGTACTGACAATTTGTCACTAGTAGTTTCGTTAAAGCACGGATGGAGCCAGTGGTGGGTGATGAAAATCTAATGAAGACAAAAGTGATTCTAGACAGATTCTCATTAGTTTCCTTTATGAGCTGCTGTAGCCAAGAGAGTGATGACAGGATGAAGCCGAGGAAAGCACACACCATTTGCCAGAAAGAAATAATAACATTTTGAAATGGGTGACAAGGAAAAAAATATACATAAAGAACAAAGACTTCCTGAATCAAAGGCACACTTAGTTTATCTCAAAATAGAAAGCACAAGCTTGATTAAAATTAATATCTCCTCTGGATTTGCCCAAATAGCATCAAGCTGAGTGAATCTAAGCAACTGTATACTTCAGATGACTAGAAAGTGCTTCATAATGGCCCTCAGACGGTCCTCTTGCCTGTCTCTGCCCATTAGAGTTTGGGTCACTTTAAAAAGGGTTGTCAAATGGCACTCTGTGGATTTGTTTGAGTGGAAAAATATTGACATTTCATTAATTTTATTGTCATAGAATAAGCCTGCATGTAGGCTCTTACCCACACTCAGTCAGATTATAGCAACAATGGTGTTCTTGTGAGGACAACCCGTAGAAAATGGGAGAAAATCATATGCAGAAAGGGCATTCATGCATTAAATGCAGTTTCTATTAAGTTCCCTCTAGTTTAGCCTTATCCAATCTGATGCCCTCTAGATGTGCTGGGACTTCAATTTTGAGAATTCCTAGCTATAGTGCATAATTTATAATATAGGTTACACTACTACCCTGTTTCCCCGAAAATAAGCCCCAACCGGAAAATAAGCCCTAGCATGGTTTTTCAGGATGCTCATAAGCCCTACCCCCAAAAATAAGCCCCGGTTAAGATCATCAGCCAGACGGACACATTTTAGTACCATATTTCCCCGAAAATAAGACCTAACTGGAAAATAAGCCCTAATGCGTCTTTTGGAGCAAAAATTAATATAAGACCCAGTCTTATTTTCAGGGAAAATTGGTAGAGACTATTATCCTTTCTGAGTCCACAAAATCCCTACATATCTTGTTATTATTATTCCCCCTATTTCCCAATTTTATGCTTTATGCAACCCTGCCCCGCTCACAAAAGGGATGTAGGAAAATGTACAGGAGACCCAAAGATTTGCAAAGGTATCCACCCACCCAAAAGGAGGAGAGAAAAAAACCAGAAACCAGATCTCTAATTAAAACAGGAATATATCAAGATTCAATCTAAGCAGAAGGTTCTTCAGCCTTTAAGTAATATTTAAAAAAACAAGCTGACAAGCAAGTTGACAGGGAGAGCAAATGGATATTCAGAAGGGAAGCTGAGAGGAAAGAAAGGAGAGAAGCACAGAATGGTGGGGACAGCATAGGATGGGAAATAGAAACTGAATTGAATTGCCAGGTGAAGAGAAAAGAGGGGAATAGGGGCCAGAGAGAAAAGATAACTCAGGTGATAGATTCAGTGTGATGGTGGTGACTGCCACATGTCCACTGGCTCCAGAGAAATGAGTATTTTTGACTGGGAGGGGGATGGTGACAATTGCTTCCTTCAAGAAAAAGAGAGAGATTGAAGACTGCATGCAGACACACATTTTCCCATTTGTCCCATTTCAATTCTAGCTGTGTGAATGAGGATGAACAATGGAAAGGTTTTAACAACTGTGGCAGAAAGATCATAAAATGGGGCAAAACTCACTTAACAACTATTCTGCTTAGCAACGGAAATTTTGCACTCAATTGTGGTCGTAAGTCAAGGACTACCTGTACTTGCATCCCTGCTTTTCTTGCTTTAGTAAAACAACAAATCTAAGAGGATACGAGTATCATGCATTAATATGAGAAAATCCAAATTCCAATGGTAACGTTTTATCTCACAAACATACACTTCCATGGAAAATGTTATCTTCTATTGGTAGATTTATGAACCTGACATTACAAAATCTTCCCTCAAATTCCCCAGCACTAAAGCTAATGAAAAAGCTTAGATGGAATATTATTGAAAGAGCCTAAAGTCAAATGAAATTTTCTCAATTAATGTCCCAGAACAGTGACGTCCTACAAACATATGTACATAAATAACCACCATATCATTCCCTTTGGGTTAAGCAACCATGCAAAGCAGAGAAAAGAAGTAAGAAGTAGAAGAAATAAAAGGCATAATATAATATCTCACTTTACTTCTCTATTTTTTTTTTATCACAACCACAATCACTTGCCTTTTATTCTTTAAAATCCTTGTCTTTTCCTTTTTAAGGATCTCTTGAACGATATCCAACAAGGACTTTCTTTGTCTTCCCTTCCTCTTAACCAGTTCATTTTTCCTTCAAATATTTGTTTTGCCATGTGATCCTCATTCATTTTCCCTATGTGACCAAAACCATCTTAATGCTCAATGTTCTTATTTTGTCCTGGTCACACATTCTTGTGTTCACTCCATATTCTTTCAGCACCCCTTAAAATTAGATTTTATTGCATCTTGTTTTACCACAGATACTTCTTAAAGAACTCATCCCCTTTGTGTTTATGCTGACATGCCAAATTTTCATTCTCATTATCAAAGAGCACTCTTCAGCGTTAATTCCCATATACAGTACATCTCTAAAATATTCTCTTCAGCATTCCCTCACCTCAGCTTTATCCCAAATAATTTTTATTTTTTAAATTCCACTCACTCTTCTAGAGACTCCTTGTTACTTGTTTAATTCTCTTTGCCCACTTCTGAAACATTTTTAAAATTCCTATAAAAATTGTTCTGTATTCTCTCTGCCTCTTTTAATTTTACATGCTCCTTGATCTTTCTGTCTACATTCTCAGTAACTATATTTCTCTCTATATGCACCATGGGCAATTAGTGTCTTTCTTTTTTTGTGCCAGTAATGTTCATATGTGCAGTTTTCCTCATTCCAGATCTTCTTCCATTTCATTACCCCACTAATATAGCTCTTTTGTGACAATCAATAACAATTATTTTTACTTTATTCACTTCTACTTCCTCTTTCCTTACACTCACTTTCCATTTTATTAGGAGATAAATTATCTTCTAATATTTTTTTCAAAGAGTCTTGTGCTTTTATTTTCTTCCTGCAGTCAGTTTTCTTTCACTTCTTTCCTCTTCCTTCATGCCCATTTTTTTCCAGGAACTAGTCTTGACACTGGCAAATAAAGGCCTCTCACCATTTTTGTATCCTTCCATTAATTCTCTAAATCATTCATCATAAATAATCAATTCTTAAAATTCATTGTTTTTCTGTGTGCACAGATTAACAGACCTATGCTTAAACTATGCCTTTAAGCAAAATCTTTTTTCTAAGAGTTGCTTACCAAACAAGCCTAATTCTCATTAATCCTTGAGGCGCCAAGTACCGGTAACTCAATAACTGTTAGTGCTCTCTCATTTTATTTGCACCATTCCCTTCCTGCTACCTAATTTTTTCCTGTATACATTCATTCAGAATGCTGCACAATTTTTCCAAATTCTCATCCTTAGTTTTCCATTATCATCATTCACTGGAGCATAACATGCAACTTTTACGAATCTACAAGTTCCTATTTTTGTATGCTTATATAATATTCTAGGTGACACCAATTCATATGTTCTGACATGTATATTGACCCTTTTATTCCTAATTCAACCTACAGCTTCGCTACCCCATATATACTTATCAATTCTACTGCAGATCAGAACTCTTCATTCAGATCCATCACATCTTTTTTTCTTCCCAACTATTTGTATTTGTTTCATTTTGTTTGTTAATTTATGTTCTTTACCATTTATCTTCTTAAATTTCAAGTCACAATCTTCCATAGACCATGGTCATCAGATAGGAGCATATATTCTAATCTCAGCCACTCATTGTGGAGGTTTTCATGGAATGCTTTTTAGTAAAAAGAAAAGGAATCAATAAAGTTATCAGCTTTTGTTATATACTGAGACTACATGCAGCATCACTTGTTAATGGCCACAAGGGCAACTAGGCTCTCTAGAGACTACCTTGAAAGACACCATACTGTTGCCCATTTCATGGCAATTAAGAGTTAAACATAGTATACTGAAACCAACTCAGCTGAAAGGAGATAACCTGACACAATCATGGCATTTTTACTATAACATAAGCAGAAATTCATCTTGATTAAACATCATATTGCATAATGTATAGTCTGTGTTGCAGTAGCATGTTCCTTTGAATCAAAATGATCTGCAGAATTTTTAAACCTCTGTTAAAATACACAGCCACCTTTTTTTAATGTAACTACTTTATTTGCAGCAGTTTGTTGTTCACATAGTATTAAAACAATTCTGAAATAAGGTGAGTATAAGATGAAACTTGCTTTAGCCTATCCTTTGGACTCTGATACCATAAGAATTGGTATAATTTTGATCAAAACGATCACTATGCAATGGAAGTACAGAATATAGCTATAGAAAATGGTACTTTCAGGCCATTTATGACAAGTGACATGAATTTCTCATCAAACTTTGTAGGAAGGAGAAATAAATTATATCTATCTCCAAGGCCACAATTTCCAAAGTTGAGTTCCCTAGAGAAATGCAGAAAGGCACTATGAGAGGTGTCTACTCTTTCTTTGCTTGGGACCATTTACTGTAGATATAGAAATTGGAAACTGTAGATATAGAAATGGTCCCATCTGAAGGAGATTGGTGGTTAAGATGTATGAAATATACATACATACAGTGCGCTTATAATTAATCACTTCCTGCTTGTGGCAGATACAGTTCTTCAGTCTGTTATTTTGGCAAAAAAACACCACCACCCACCCTTATATTAATGTATTCAAGTAGGCTAGCTTAATAAAAGGATGTGCAAAGAAATTTTAATGGAGTATTTTTAAGGATGTTGTCAGCAGGATGGCAGATAATACATTATTTTGCTTTGGAAGAAAGAGCTAGTTAACTTTGATGAACATATTCCTTAAAGTTGAATTCTACTGTCTTCACAAATAGCAGCAGCTAATCTAGTTCAGAAGCTAAGTAGGACTGCCCTGGTTAACATTTGGGGACTGTAAGGGCATTCCAAGGCCTTAGATTAAGAGGGGAAATTGGGAAAAAAAACAGCTTAGAAGAAAGCAATAGCAAACATTTCTATGCAGCTACCAAGAAAGGTACATGGATCTAACTACAAAGTCAACCAAAAATGAGCTCCACTTGTGGATGTTTTACCTTAAATCAGTGGTTCTCAACCTTTTTAATGCCGTGACCCCCCGCCCCGCTGCGACCCCCACCCCTCCCCCTCCCTGCGCACGATGAGGTGGCAAAGGGGGCGTGGCACCAGGGGTGAAATGAAATGCTCCGGGTTCGGGCTTGCCTGCCGGTTGCCGGACAGCTGATAGCATCGGAAGCGGGAGCCTTCGCCCGGATGCCGCCATTTGAGTTCTTTTACCCTCTGCGCATGTGCAAAGCGTTCTGCGCATGCGCAGAGGGTAAAAGAACTCAAATGGCGGTGTCCGGGCGGGTAGGCGAAGTCTCCCGCTTCCGTGGCTACTGGCTGTCCGGCGACCCGCAGGCACGACCGAACTGGGAGCATTTCCAAGATGGCGGGCTAGCGCGTGCGGCGACCCCTGTGAAAAGGTCGTTCGACCCCCAAAGGGGTCACGACCCACAGGTTGAGAACCGCTGCCTTAAATCTTGCTCTGCTGTATATTGTCTTTCTCCCAGACAAAATTATATACTCTTAAAGAGATGGTTTCACTAGGGGATGGTTGAAACCATCATTATTATCCCAATCAAACATTAACATCATGATACAATTTTATTTGGTTTTGGCAGAATTTCTGAAGTTTTAGCACAAAGCTACTTCATTGATGCAGTTTCTGAATATATTATATATTACTGAATATTAATGCACTTGTTGTAAAATTGATCTGGGACAGTGAATAGAGTTTGGAATATGGCTAGAAGAAATGTTTCAAAACCTATGTTCAGCCAGTTTTAGTTTCCGGCCTCAAAGAGCTACATTTGGGGGAAGAGAAAATGGGTAAAATATAGCATTTCCTGCTGTGATTGCCTAACAGAAAGGCTATGTACTAAAAAGGAAAAATAAGTATTGTTAATGAAGGCACCTTCAGAGGGAGTACTGCAAGCAAATTAGTAAAATAAATCCTGTTCCACTTTGAGAATTCCAAATGGATTTTGCATTTCCCCATGCAAATTGCTAGTCTACCTCACATTCTGCCTAATAGCTCTCTTGAAGCTTTTTGCCAATCAATAGCAGGACTTGTAAGTGCAAAATATATTCCTTCATTATTCACATGTATTACAATCCTGTTTTCTAAAAAGCCGAGGAAGGAAGGAAGGAAGGATGGAAGGAAGGAAATATAACAGGATGCCTTTAGAGGAAAAATAAACCCAAGGGTCTTTATCTGAGCCTGCTGAGTCCTTACTCCAACATTATCTGGCTCAGCAAAGGTACTTTATCTGTACCCAGAAACTCGAAGGGGAAACATCCCCAAGGCAGCTCTGAAGCGAAGCTGCTGCAAAAGCCAACTGACAGGAGCAGCCATCTCTTCTGCCCTTCATCCTTTTTAGCGTCGATCCGCAGCCCCCCCTCTCACCCCCGCCGTTTCCCCCTCGCTCGGGCTCACAGAGACCTCGCAATGGCTGGGAGAGCGCCGCTCCGAATCCTTGGTGCTGCTACGAACCGTCTACGCTACCACCAAATGCCCCAGAGCGCGGTGTTACCCGGTGGAGAAGAAGCCCCACTTTAATCCCCAGCAAGCCTCCCTCCCTGACCCAGATATGAAAGCTTGCGAGCTTTCCCCTGGCTGTCTTTCTGGGCAGAAGAAGAGAACTTCTAGGAAGGATCTGCGTTGCCACCGTTCCTATACACGAAGCGGGTGTAAACACCACCACCACCACCTCGGTGCTTCTGAGCGCGTGGACAGCCTAAAAAGCATCCTGCGGGGCAGACTAAGCTGCCGGCCCGAGTCCGACTCCATTTGCTCATAGGAGATTCAAAGGAAAAATTCACTGGGGAGTGGGGGAGGGGGAAAGCTTCTGCCGACTTAGGAGGTGTGCAACAACATATACATTCGGAGGTCTTTGCATTACAAAAAACCCAGAACTTTTTAAAGAGACCGTCTTATATCCCTTTGAGGCATGAATGGCCCTTTCCTCGGGCTTTATCCCAGTGTGGGATTGCAAAGGTCACTTCTCCGAGGTCTCCGTCCTTGGCTGCTTGTAACGTCTAGCCTTGTACGGGTCCGATTCCCTCTCGCCCCGAATCCTCTCCTAGCTTTCTTACTTACGTTCAACGAACCGTCTGATAGGGCACTACTAGGCCAGCTGGACATCTCCGGACAGTTCCGCCTCTCAAGGAAGGTCAGCTCGGTCCGGCGGTCAGGCATCCTCGGTAAACCCCTTGCAAAGGTACGCGGAACCGAGGCGCGCATTTTGCAGCGTCCTTATCTTTCCACTCCCATCAGAAGCCGCCGGGTCGTCCGTCAATCGGGATCCGTCGACGAGAAAGCAGCCCGCAGCACAGCGGCGCTGATCGCAACCGAGCGGGAAAACCTTCCCGGGCAGCGAAACTAAAGCGCCGCTTTAAAGTGCACCGGAGCGGCGAGCGCGCCGAGCGGATCGCATTACAAAGCAGCCACTCTTTCCAGAGAAACGGCTCCGTCGGCGGGGTTTGGCTACTCCAGCTCGACCGCCGGTTCCCACCCGAGCGTAGTTCCAAAAACGCCTTTAATAAGCAGCAGGAGCAAACGCCGCGCCACTTACCTCGCCTGGAGTTTGGTGCAGGACTGACGACCTGCAAACTCTGCTGCAGCTCGGGCTCGGGCTCGGGTTCGGACTCTCAGCGGCCCCTCATCGACACGCCGCCTTTGCTCCGGCAACGGCCTCAGAAAAGGCAGAGGCACAAGTCTTCTGACGGGGCTCCTCCCATGGAGGATAAGCGGCGGCGGCGGCAGCTTGAATTACCCCGCCCCCCGTCTTTTGCAGCTGGGAAGGAAGCCGTAAGGCTCCCTTCCAAGAGAGCGAGTCTAGGGCTGGTGGTTCGCGGGGAGAACGCGAATTGGCGCCTTTCTTGCCGCTCCGAGCGATTTAGCTAACCTCGCGCTGACCGGCGGCTTCGGGGAATGAATGGAAGCCCGTCCCCTGCCTAACTGCGGGAGCGCCACCGCGTCCCCCTGCAATGACTGGAGAGGCCGCTCAGCGCGCCAGCGGAACATCCCCGCTCTGCTCGGTGGAGGAGATTCCCCGAGGAGACCAGAAGCACGAGGTCAAAAGGGGGGGGGGGAGTCCCGCGAAACACAGGCGCTGTGCCCCGTCCCTGCACCAAAAATGCCCTTGGGGAAACTACTCGTCCCGGCTAATAAAGAGGGGGGGGAAGCGCCCTGCGCGCCCTTAGGCCCCCGCGATCTGCCTCCTGACCTCGCTGCGGAGGCTGCCAAGCCGAGGAGTGAGGGAAGGGCGAGCGGCGAGGTTTACTCTGCCTCTCTCCGGGCGAGTCAGTTCCCAACTGAAAAAGCTCGCCTGCAAGGTCATTTCTGACAGCCGGCTTAGGCCGAGTACAAGAAGGGAGTATCTCACGGTGGGGAAAAATGTGGAAGTGGCTTGGGACCAGGTTATCTGAGGGACCATCTCTTGTCACATTTACCTGACCAACTAGAGAGGGGAGGCAAGGAATGTTGCAGGTCCAGTCCCCTAAGGAGATACATCTGGTGGGACCCAGAAGAAGGGCCCTCTCCGTGGTGGCTCCCTTTCTCTGGAACATCATCCCCTTTCTCCAGAGATTAGACTGCCTCCCCCCCCCCATTCTTCCTGAAGGCCCTAAAGACGTGGTTTTGTCAGGGGGCCTGGGGAATCCAGATCAGGATGGAGCCCATTAAATGGTTAGTATGAATTGTGTTGTCGCCAGGGGTGGGTGGAGGGTTATTTTATTGTTTTTCTTTTTATTTATTTATTATTTCTTTTATATGGTGTTTTTATATCTTTGTAAGTCACCTTGAGTCGCCATGTGCGAGTAGGCGGCAATATAAATTAAATAAATAATAAATAAATAATAAATGAATAATAAATAAATAATAAATAAATAAATAATAAATAAATAAATAGAAAAAGAAAGAAAGAGAAAGAAAGAAAAAGAAAGAAAGAAAAGAAGAAAGAATAGCAATAGCAATAGCACTTAGACTTATATACCGCTTCACAGTGCTTTACAGCCCTCTCTAAGCGGTTCACAGAGTCAGCCTACTGCCCCCAACAATCTGGGTCCTCATTTTACCCACCTCAGAAGGATGGAAGGCTGAGTCAACCTTGAGCCGGTGAGAATCGAACTGCCGGCTGGGGGCTGGGTAAGGAAGGAAGGAAGGAAAAAGAGAAAAAAAAAAAAAAAAAAGAAAGAAAAAAAGAAGAAAGAAAAAAAGAAAGAAAGAAGAGAAAGAAAGAAGAAAGAAAGAAGAAAGAAGAAAGAAAAAGAAAGAAAGAAGAAAAAGAAAGAAAAAAGAAAGAAAGAAAGAAAGAAAGAAAGAAAGAAAGAAAGAAAGAAGAAAGAAAGAAAAAAAGAGGGAGGCTGGGGCTGGTGAGAAGATGCACTAACCAGGGTTCACTCTTCACCAGCCCCCTTAAGTGGACAGGAGCCCTGCCTTTGGATGTTTCTGTCACTTTGCTGGCTGAAGTTATTGCAAAAAATATAGATGGAAACAATGGAGTTAAAATGACTTAGCCTTCTTTGGCCCACTGGTATAGACTGTGAATGGTCAGCCATCTCCAGCTTCATGGTAGGCAAAGGCTGGGGTTGCAAATTGCATGTGAGAAAGGGGTTAAGGAGGGGACCGGAAGAGAAGAGGCCCAACTCTTGCTGTTTTTTTTCTTACTGTGTTTCCGAAAAGAGTTGAAAATCAGTTGCTCTGTTATCCAAGCAGCCTCCCACAACAGCATCACTATGTTTTTCCTGCTCAAATTAAACTTGGGTGTGTGTGTGTGTTTCCAGATCAGATCTGCTGTTGTGAACCTGGGATATTCCCAGATCAAATCTTAATTGAACCCTGGATTCTTTAAGCATTTTTCCCCCAGCTCTTGCAGACTTTGTGGTGTGGCATATTATGCAGCTTTCTTAAAGCCGCATGGATAGCAGAGCAGGAATAGTACTGATTGTGGACATTGTGATTCATATAATATGGCTGAATCTAATACAGATGCAATTTCTCTTTGGACTGAAAGCCTCAAAAACAACAACAAAAAAACCCCCTAATAAATGGCCTGCTTCCAGCAGTTTAGCATTATTCTCCTGCTGCTAGGTGCCACATTCTGGCTTGGTTGGATGACTGTTAGCAAACAGTAGGAAAAAAATATTTGTTGGCACCTTTTTCCTGTAAGAGGATAAAAACGTTAGCTAATGATGGTTGGCAAAATAGGGAAAGAGGGACCAGGAGTCAGGCCAGACCTGCCAGCAATTATTTCAATTTGGTTTTGTATTAGCATAAATATTACAGCAAATATTATGTATGGCATAAATATAAATAATCTAAAATTTGTGCTACAGTCTACAGTCTTTTAAGAAAGCAGGGTCCTATTTTTTAGAAACCTACATTGACAACAAGCCCTGCACCAGAGGGAAACACAGTATTTCCCAAATTTTGTGTGAAACAATGGCGCCCCCTGTGAAACGGAAGACTGTGAGTGACATCTGCTGGTGCGTTAGGGAAATGCAGGCATCTGCTAGCCAGGATTCCTCAGTTTCTAAGTGGGCATCTGCATTTGAGACTCACCCACTGTCATCTTCAGAGAAGAAAGAAGAACAATTTTGATCCCCTTTTGTAAAATTTCTCTTTGTTATACTTCAGGTCTAGCAGACCTTTCTGCTTTTTCCTCAGGCAATCTCATTATTTTACCTGGAAAAGTCTTGCTATAATATGAAACCTGCAGCTGCTTTGGGATGAGCACAGTGAGAGGTTGCGACCAATCTACAGCTTAATTAACAATTTCTGTGCTATGAGTATTTGAATATAGCATTCTTCCTCAGCTTTCTGCGTCCCCCTTTCCCACGCTTGCAGGCTACTACTTCCATAATATTCATCCACTCTTAGAACTACAAACTGTAGTCCAACACAGTAGTAAAATACAACAGACTGGAGAAGACTGTTATATAGTAATGGGTGTGTTATTTCTAAGTAGAGCATGCAGATATGATAGGAAAATGTAGTGTTAGGAGGAAATCACGTTCCCAAAAAGGGCCAGGACTGGGTAAATGCCAGACCTGGTTTCCATGGAAACATAGCTGCTGTCCCCAAATAAGGATGGCTCCATTGTTAATTTATAAACTATGGACCTCAAAGTTCACATTTTTAAAAATACTTTGTCAGTGAGTCTATAGGTTGTTTATGTAGCTCTATATTTATTGCACTTTACAATAACTCCCTGCTCAGAAATATTCCCCTCTCGTTTCAATTTAACAAAGAGGAAAGAGTGAAGTCAGTATTTCAAGTAAACATGGTTAGATGGTTACAGTGAGGCATGAAATTAAGGCATGGAATTAAGTAGCTGTTATACATTTTCCATTGAAAGGGTAGGTTTTGAAGAGGGAGCTGAGAAACTCCAGTTACACAGATATCCTTCTTTCCCCAGTTACAAGGAAAGACCATAATAGCATCTTCCACCTTGACATGACGTTTCTGCTGAGCAGACCACAAACATTTGACTTTCTATGTCCTCGATTTCCATGTCACCAGCTTCTACAGAGCACTTTCTCCCCTCTTGCCTTTTCCATAATATAAAGGTGGTTGCTGTGATTCTCAATTTACACTTTCTGTTATTTCTAAATAAGGTAAAATGAGAACATCAAGTGGAAGAGAGAGATCTTCTGAATACTTAATAGGTGATTCCTCTGAATAAATTCCACAATTCACACTGTATAGCCTAGTTCCATTTCTATAACAACTCAATTACTGATCCCACTTTATCTGAATGTTGTCAATGCCTGGTATAAATTGTAACTGAATCATGGTAAAATCAATAAACTGCACATAAACAAGAAAGGCAGATTTTTTTTCTCATAAAACAACAAATTTTGTCCAAACTAGTGGATCTTTCATAATTCTATTTATTAAGGTGCCTGTCCGGGATTATTTATTGATTTACTACTTTTATATCTCACTGCAATCCAATTAAGGTTTCTCAGCCATTTATCATTGTTTATTACAGTACTTGTAAGCTGCCCCAATCATGAGACTCTAGAGCCAGTGATGGTGAACCTTTTTTTTGCTCGGGTGCCAAAAGGGTGCGTGTGTGCCCACAATAGCATGCGCGTGTGCCCACACCCATAATGCAATGCCCTCCCCCTTGTGCATGTGCGCACAACCCACGCTGCCCCCCCACACATGTGCGCAGACCTCACTGAAGCCTCCAGACTTCCGGTAGGCCCGTTGGGTCCGTTTTTCGCCATCCACAGGCTCCGGAGGCTTTCCTGAAGCTTGGGGAGGGCGAAAACGGCCTCCCCCCACCCTCCGGAATGCTGAAAATCAGCTGGTCTAGGGCAATGCCTCGCGTGCCCTCAGATATGGCTGTGCGTGCCACCTGTGGCACGGGTGCCATAGGTTCGCCATCACGGCTCTAGACAGTATACAGTAAAGCAGAAAAAACAAAAACAACAGATTAAAAGAAAACAAGATAGGCACTAAAATGGAATTAATCTATTAGGACCAAAGGTGCAACAGAATGGGACTTTTATCCATTTTGTAATTCCAAAGAGGAAATTGCTATATTTCTAAAGCATGGGAGCCGCTACTGAGAAAGCCTTGAACCAAAACTTACAATTAGTTGGGGATCTTTCTTTTTTGCTGACTTACACAGGAGAACTGGCAAGCGAGCAAGGACTTCACATGTCTGTGACTTTCAACTTCCTGCCAGCTTCCCACAAACAAAGTCAACCGGGAAGTCAGTTAGAAATTCAAAGTCCCAGGCAACTTGCAAGCAGGCCAGAGGGGGGAAGACTATCATGGACTGAGGCGAGTGGGTGTTCTTCTCCTCATAATGGGGACTGTTTGCAGTATTAGAATTAGCAGGTTTTTTATGATACTGAACTGAACATGTTCACTTCTAAAGTTGCTGCAGATCAGAATATTTCATTTAGCAGTTAGTTCAAACATTCTTATCCTTAAGCACAGAACATCTGTGCATTGGAGACAGCCAGGGGAGCAAGGCCAGCACAAAAACTATTTGTTCACCTAATATGTCTTCTTATAACAGGAGGGGTTGCTTATTCCCTTTACACTGCTATCATGTGACAACCCTTCCCCTGAACCTGATCCACCAACTCGCCAATCAGGAATTAAGCCGCCCTAAGAACTTTCCAACTAGGACCCATCATCCCTAGCCATTATAGCTACTATGAACTACTTTGATCATCTGCTAGGCTAATGTTCAGATTGGAGTACTGCTCAGAGTCTGAACAACTGACATTAATACATAGAAGTCAAAGGGCTATCTTTAAGGGAACATTTTTGGTAGATAATAACTCCCAAAACTTAAATCTGCTCTGCACCTGCCAATTATGCTTTTAAAAATGGGCCATAAATGCTGCAAAGAATGATGGAATGTCATAATGTACTCCCAGGGACAGTGTATATGGGGAAAATTACCATCTAAAAATACATTTAAAGAATATGTCATTATGAGGATTCAACCAATAGTTGATAGTACTGTCTATGAATGAAGAGACATTAGTAGAAGTTTTTTTTAAAGCCAATGAAGGATGCAGGAAAGTTAAGAATTCCCTCTTACTAATGTCTAAGGATTGTATCCTTAGTTACAACATTCTAGAAATTAGATTGTTATTTCTAAGAATGCCTTTGTTTTGCACTTGTTAGCTTGCAATTAAGTTTGTTTTAATTAAAGAAAGCTTAACAAATCAGATGGGACTGGAGCCCAGCAGCCATCAAAGGACTATTCTGTGGGCATCATATTGGAGAGCCAAGGGTTAGCAACATTTTGGGAGCAGGAACTGGACTTTCATTTTTCTGCTTGGCCTGTGGGTTAGAGGGGGCAAGGCTATGTTTGATATAGTGAGGTAGCTAGACGATTATTATTTTTTAAAAAGTGAGCTTTCAGAGGAAGCTTCAATGAAGAAATTTTGCCCCTTAAAAATTTCCCCAAACAGGACAAGTCCATCCATTTGGGGGGGGGGGTACGTAGAAATTTCAGAGTATCTGAAATATTAAATTCCATAGTTTTATGTAACATAGATGGTTCTACCTATCCTGACATTGCCATCTGATTTAGACATGTGGACAACTGCATATGCATACATGACTACAAAGTTGTTGGCAACTAGAGTTGACAATTTAGCATAAAGGAAGAAAGAAGATGCAAGGAAGGTATTAGAGAAAGCTAAGGAAGCCTTATGGGTAGCTAAAAAGCTGCCAAAATGCTATAAACATTTTGTAAGCAAAATCTTTAGATAAACAAAACGAGAACATTTTTGATAGGATTTGCATGGACAAGCATGAGCTTTCCTGAGCAACGTTTTGCCAAATTAGTTGGAAGTTATAAACTCAGAAGGTACTAGATTAGGCAAGACTGAATATAAATTATGTAGCAATAATATCTAATACATACAGTATAATAAAGAATAATTCAAGTGTTAAATAAAACTGCTTCATATACAATATTTTAATCATCTTTTAAACAGCACTGCATAGAAGACTTGAGCCCAATTCATATCCCATTACTGATGAAAGTCAGAGTTTGTTTTTGTTAAAATTAATCTAAGTTTGCATTTAAATGTGAGTATTTAAATGTTTATACAGAATTATGTCTTGTGAGCTTGGCACCCAGACTTTTTATTCGCTCTTGGAATTGTCCAACCATGGTTGAGAGATTTCAGAAACACATTAAAAGAGGCTTGGAAAAGTGGGAGGAAACAAATCCAGCCCAAAACATTTTAATGAAAAATACGACTAATGGAAATTTTAGTGCAAGTGGAAAGTCATTAAGCAGAAGTATGTCTGTTTATTTTTCCCAACGTAAACCTTAACGAGGTGTTTGGAGGAAAGGATATTTTCTGTCCGTTTCCAGCAGGAGTGCTATTTGGTTATTATCACTCCAGTTGCATTTTTCATTCTCTTGATTGTAAGATGCTCATAAGACATGCAAGCTATAAGCCATATAAAGAACTAAAATCTCTACCAAGAAATGAATTGAGCCAGATCTACAGAACTCTGGTCTGGGGGCAAAAAACCCACATCCTGAGCTGGGTGAAATCAAGACTAGTAGTAGACACTCATAATTTGTAGTGGGTCCTGAGGAGAGGCAAATAAGGAGAAGAGGGATGTGGGTGATTGTGCAAATGTGGGTCATAGGTGAGACAGATTACCTTATCAACTAGCAATTGCAATGTGTTAAAACCCATTGTGTTGTTAGATAACCCATGATACTCTGAAACATTTTGGAACAAAACTATATTAGCACTATAGAGAGAGACTCTAGAACTCCCATCAAAAGTTCTCAGACTGAACAATAAAACAATGATAATAAAATTTGTTATCTGCAAAGATGCTATCAGATTCTTTCTGACCCCCCCCCTCCCCAGTGATGGGAGTCTTTCCTTCTACCTTCAGTGGAAACAGTGTGGACTGTTTGGCTAGAATGCAAGATTTTAATCAACTTTTTAAATTCAACTTTTGAAACAGCTATAGGCTGGACTTCACCAAAACATGTATCATGAGTAATTTTGTAGCAAATTCTTTTTGCTGATACTCAGAAGTTTTTACTATCTTTTACCAATTGTTTGGTTTCTTGAACACTACCCCCTGGTGGACAGCAGGCACCCTTATTAAACTAAGGGTGTGCTGAATAGTAAATAAGATTCCAAATTGAGAGTATCATTCTTTTCCTAACTATTTTCCAGTAATAGGCGGGTAAGATTTTGACTAATATTGCTTGCATATCAACTAGCCTAATATTGTCAGTCTTGCAAGGCAGACCAGATAGGCCAGATGAACTAGTTCTATAGAACCTTGCAAATCTGAAAATGTATTTCTCACCCCATTCCCCTTTACAGTCCAGTAAACTAAGCAAGTCTCTTCTGAGCTGCTTGCACTGTCCACATTCCTGCTGCAGGTTGTCTTTTACCTGATCATTGGTAATGGTTTGTTGGAATGACCTTGGGAGGGAAAGAGATGCTGGCCAGGGAAAGATCATATAAGAAAGGACATGGCCCACAACTGCATAATGGGCAAAGCAAGAAACTCAGAAAGGAACAAACTCCCTAACTTCTCAGATTGTAAAAAAAGATTCCCCGTGTACCATTACTTACATCACCTCTATTATGTGGGGTTTTTGTAGACTTTCTGTTCGAGCACTGGAATTTTAATTATTTAAGGCCCTCCTGTTGTGGAAAAATGCAAAGCACACAATACCGAGGAGAAAAGCCATGTTTATTGCAATGGTTTATTGTAGGTAATGATACCTACTTTACAAGGAAAAAGGATCTCAAACTATGGGAAAGCAATATTTTTAATACAAGTTAAGGGCTTCAAGGAAGGAAATCCGAAGGATCTGATTTGCTGGCCAGTTTGGGGAAGCTAGGCAGGTCTTTGTCCGTTATCCGGAGTTATTTCTATTCTTAGGCCAAATGGGTCTTTCAGGAACAGCAGCAGCAGCATTGTTGAGGAAGCCCATTAATGAAATTGAATGTTGAGGTCATCAGCTGATACAGGGTGGAAAGTTGGGGTTTCTGTAGGTTGCAATTCCTGTGTTGCTCTTGGGCTGTATAAAACCATTATTTGAAAAATTAAAACAAGATATAATTTGCCTACAAGAGACGCATAATTGAAAAAAAGGACATAAAATATTTCTTTTATAAAAATTTGGGAGAAGAATTCATTTCAGCAAAATGAAATGAAAACAAAAGAAAAGAAAGAAATGGAGTCATTTTGCATTGTATACAGTTGCAAGAAAAAGTATGTGAACCCCTTGGGATTACGTGGAGTTTTGCATGAATTGGTCATAAAATGTGCTCTGAACGTCATCTAAGTCACAACAATAGAAAAACACAGTCTGCTTAAAATAATACTACACAAACATTAGATGTTGCCATGGTTTAATTGAACATAACATGTAAACATTCACAGTGCAGGGAGGAAAAAGTATGTGAACCTTTGGACTTAATAACTGGTTGACCCTCCTTTGGCAGCAATAACCTCAACCAAACGTTTCCTGGAGTTGCATATCAGACCTGCACAACGATCTGGAGAAACT
>QLTV01003957.1:1506465-1527054 GCA_003457575.1 Thermophis baileyi | reverse complement strand
TCAGACAGTGAGACAGTGCTTCTTGAAACCAGTAAACCCAAACCAGGTGTGTGTTTTTAAAGGGCAGGACAGCTGTCAGCCACACATCCAATATCATCACACTGATTGGAGTCAAGGTTGGCTCACTCCTGGCTCCAATTAGCTCTTGGAGAAGTCATTAGGCTAGGAGCTCACATACTTTTTCCTCCCTGCACTGTGAATGTTTACATGTTATGTTCAATTAAACCATGGCAACATCTAATGTTTGTGTAGTATTATTTTAAGCAGACTGTGTTTTTCTATTGTTGTGACTTAGATGACGTTCAGAGCACATTTTATGACCAATTCATGCAAAACTCCACGTAATCCCAAGGGGTTCACATACTTTTTCTTGCAACTGTATAAATCCACAACTAAAATCAGAGTTTGTATTAAGTGATGAGCATAGTAGATTTGTTGGGGGGTGGAAGTTAATTTGCATGGGACTAAGACTTCGATAATGGGAATCTCTGCCCCAAATAAGGACAAAATGTTTTATAAATGACTTATGGAGAGGATTAATAGATTTATCTTAAGAAAATTGATGCTTGATGGGGGATTGGAATGGAGTGATCCTTCCACAACTAGATAGAACTTCTGAGAAAAATATTAAAATCACTCAATACAAATTACCAACAGTTTCCCTTGATTTGATGGACAATTTAGGGCTGGTTGATATATGAAGGCAGAAAATGGCATTTCGAGAAAGTATACTTTTCGGGAGAAACCGGAAGCATCGTGGCTGGAAAATAGCAGAGCTCCACGAAAATCCAGATTGACAAACCACTGTCGGGGGGGTCTTTGGACCGGAACCATCTTGAAGGGACGGTGAAGAAGGAGAGGCATCTCGGACGACCGAGAAGAACAGGCAAGTTCCTCGACAGATCAGAGACAGCTCTTCGGACCGGCGGTGGCCATTTCAAAATGACCACTAAGAAGCTGGGGCAACCGGACTAAGTTTTTTGTGCAGGAGCGGTGTCTGAATGGAGTGTTGGAACTGGGTGAGTGATTGGCCAACTCACAGGTGAAAGAACATTTAGAATTTGGACATTAAAAGGTATCCCGGAACTTAAATTGGTGGCTAATTGGCAATTGGGAAATTCCATGGAGGGAGAAGGATAAAACGGAGATTAAAACACTAAAGCCCAAGAAGATTATTATTATTACAATTGAATTCGGAGAATCTAAAACTAAAACAAAGAAACAAAAGGAAAGAATTTGGAGAAAAACTTTTTAATGTGGATTTAAAGTAGTTTTGACAGTGTTTGACAAGCAGATGATTCGAGAGTATTGTGGATTTGAGAGAGCCATCTGCTGGTGGAAAGAGCATTGCAATACCAGACGGAAGATAGAAGAGAAAGGACAGCTGTGTAATTTGACCTTGGCTATAAAAGATAAATTGGGAACTCTGAGAACTTTTAAGGAGTGTTTGTTTTGCTATACTACTTGGCTTTGATTGTTTATGACTGCGGAAGACAATAAACCTTTGACTTGGAGTAAATTGGACTAATATTTGAATTGGACATTAGAAGTTGGAAATTAATAGAGATTATATGGACTTTAAATTTTAATTAAAGATGATATAATATAAAATTTGTAATAACTTGTTAATTTGGTAATATGGAGTTGTGGATGTATGACGAATTATTTGAGATGTTAAAAAATATGCATGAAACTTTAAAAGGTAATAATGAGTCAGAAATTGTGTTGGAATACACAGAGCTGGAAATAGGAGAGAAGGTGGTAAAAGAGAATATAAATGAGGAACAAGAAAATAACATTGAAAAAGAAGGAATTGAAGACAAAAAACAGTTTGATGATTTCACTGGGATCTACAGTGGCACTAAAAGAGTAAATAGAGGGGAATATACTTTAAAAAAAATCAATCAAAGGGTAAAGAGGGAAATAATGAGAAGAAGTTAAGGAAAATTTGGGGGAGAACCACTCGAATAAAGTATTTAAAAGAGAGAAAAGGGACTCAGGAGAAAAGATATAAGCTGCATAAAAAAAAGAAGAAGAAGTTAAGGGAATGGGATAAAAAGAGAAAATTAACAATAAGTGGAATTATTGAGAGACCTAAAGAAAATGGTTAAGAGGGAAAGGTTAGTGGAAAGGAGGAAGGGAAATAAGGTTTATATTAGTAGATTTAAAGGAATTGTGTTAATATTATTAAATTAGGATAGTTAATCAAGTTAAAGGGTTTTTATTTTGGATTTGTATGATGATGAATATTGGTTAAAGCAAAACAGATTAATACTTATGTATTAAGAAGAAAATAAATTGAGAAGAAATATGTAAAGAGAATATTGTGGCTGAAATGGAAAATAGAGATATGATGTAAAATGGATTATGTATATGAAAAGATATGTAAAAATGATCCGGACAACACATTGTTCATAAATTATGTATGTTTGGGGGGGGGGGATAAAAAATTGTAAAAAAAAAAAAAGAAAGTATACTTTTCTGAAAGACAGATATTTTTCAAGAATAGGTATGATTTTGCCTACAAAAAATTTGGCTACAAGGTTTCTAAAGTAATATTATCAAAGACTGTTTCAGATTTGGATTTTCAGATTATTCTAATTTTTATGAAGGAAAAGACATCTCTCTAGAGAAAACAGAGTAATATCTAAAGAAACAAAAGTTACTGAGGATTACAGAGGAACAGAGACAGAACCTATAACAATAAGGGAAATATCTGAAGCTATAAAAAAAGATTGAACTAGGAAAGGTGCCTGGACCAGATGGATTATCAGTTTTTTCTTATAAATGTTTTGAGGATTAACTTTTATAAACTTACATAACACAATGAAATCTATCCTACAGGGAGGACAGATGCCAGAGAGTTGGAGAGCCAAAATATTATTAATGCCTGAAGAGGGATAAGATTTTACTTCAATAAGCAACTATAGGCCAGTATCATTATTGAATAATGACAAGTTGTTTGTTTATAAAATTTGTATAGCTGCCCAACTCACCAAAAGTGAACTCTGGGTGGAACACAAAATTTGTTAATAATTCTATTAGATAGACTGAAAATAATTTTACAAGAAATTATTCTTGTGGGTTTTTATCTAAAAGACAGTTAAAAGGCTATGTTAAAAATATGTTGGACATTTTGGAAAATTTGGAGCAACATAATGAAAAATACTGATTTTCTTAGATGCAGAGATGGCCTTTAACCAGGAGTTTCCTAAAATACATTGATAAAATTATAATCTACACTTCTGTTTTCTAATTTATAATGAATCTACTTAATATGGATTCTTAATCCATATTAATAGTACTGGCATAAAATATAGGATAGTGTAAGAAGTAACAACAATATTTGTTCATTTTAATGTATTTCTTCAAATGTGCTATTTACTCAGATGCATACATGTCAATAACACAGTCTTGTTTTGAGAGAATTGGAGGCTATCTAACGAGCCATAATTACTTTTTACTATTTTCCCTTTTTACATTTGCAAATTTACACTTATGAAGGAAATGCTGCTTTTCCAAATCAAACTTTAATTAAAATCTATTATAATGGAAAGTACATATTTCTGCACATATCTCTTCCTATATTCTATGAAATTCTTAAGAAATCCTTTCCTAAGAGAAAATACTAAACAAGAAGTTACCTCCATGTATCCATAGAAGTTTTTTTTTTCTTTAAACTAGATAGGTGGTGAATTGAAATTTATTAAGAAAAAAAGCTTCATATTGACAACAATCTGGCATGCATTCATGGTTCCTGTAACTATAAGGATTATGGTTACAAACAGATGGCAGATGCCTTTTCTTATGCAAGTGTCTAAATTAAACTCCACAATAAATAATATTAGTAAGTAGTAAGACAGCTGCATTCATGTTCTACTTCATACCTATTCCCTGGTTTATAACATGGCAACATAATTCCAGTTCAACCCTTAACTGTCAGAAGATTGACTGCTGGAACAGACCATCCCAGTCAAATCGTAGAAATAAAGAATAAAGACTTACCATTCTCAGCTATAGAGTATCAAGTGATCATGGATAGACACAGTGGCCACAATTCTGGGTTGGATATTAAGTCTGATGAATGTAGTATGAAAAAATTATCTAATATACTAGACTTTCACCGGTATGTGAAAAGTGTATTAACATGGTTTAGAAATAAGCAACTGAGCAGTAATATGCCATTCTTGTCAGTTAAGAAATTTATAATATATTATTAATTATTTAATAATGATTATTTTTATATATCATAGATTTGTACTGTAAGTTAAAAAAACATCTCGTCCTTCCAGCACTATTCTTTCTCATATGTAGTTTAATTAGCTTTTCTTCTAAAAACATGGAAGAATGAAATTAATAATTGAAGAATGTAATTGAAGAATTAAGTTAGTAATGCAGGAATACTGAAATGTATGTATGTCTATATATGTTACGTGTGTGCATGTGTACATATATTTATATATACGAATATTACTAATATTCTACTAATTACTAATACGAATATTACTAATATTCAAGCTAGTAATCCTCTCTCTCTCTCTCTCCCTCCGCGTACACACACACACACAATATATATATAGTATACTCTAATATCTAGTAATACCCAAGTATTACTAGATATTAAAGAGTTTGGTTTGGTGGTTAAGGCACCACGTTAGAAACTGGGAGACTAAGTTCTAGTCCTGCCTTAGCCATAAAAACCAGCTGGGTGACTGGGTCAATCACTCTCTCTCAACCCAATATACCTCACAAGGTTGTTATTGTTGGGAAAATAGGAGGAAGGAGTATTAGTTATGTTTGCTGTCTTGAGTTGTTTGTAAAAAAATAAAGGTGAGATATAAATAATAAAATAAAAGATATTCTAACAAGCAAGTAAATAACATTACTGTAGGGCAGGGGCGTCAAACTCAATGCCCAGGGGCTGGATCCGGCCTGCGGGGTGTTTAGATCTGGCCCGTGAGGCCGCCCTGGAAACAGAAAAGGACCGGCCCGCGGTGCCACTGCCAGCAAAAACAGCTCACGAAGGCTGCATGCTGCACTCCCGAGCTCTGTTTTCACTGGCAGAGGGTTGCAGGAGGCAGTCGCAGCTGAAAACGGAGTTCGGGAGCCCGTTTTCGCTGGCAGAGAGCTCGGGCCACTACAGGCGCCCCCGACACGAGTGACGTTGAGCTGGCCACACCCACCCCAGCCCCCCGAGGTCAAACACAACCCTGATGCGGCCCTCAATGAAATCGAGTTTGACACTCCTGCTCTAGGGGGATATGAAGACTGCTAACACAGCTCAAACAGAAATTAGAATTACCGTATTTTTCAGAGTATAAGACGTACCGGAGTATAAGACGCACCTTAGTTTTGGGGGAGGAAAACAAGGGGGGGAAAATCTGCCTCTGCCTCCTAGCAATTTGCCTCCCAGCAAACAGCACAGATGATATACACTGTTTGCTGTGTATTTCTGTGCATGTGTGCCTGACCCATAGAAATAGCAAAGAATTGGAGAAATGTACATTATGTCAGTATATTATTGCCAGAAAGTTTTCTTAAATGTAGTCACACTAACTCCTCCCAATTATTTAAATAGATCTACTCCAAACATGACTAAGTCAGGGTTTAACTCAGCTGCCTTATTTTAATACTAAAACAGGACACTGTTAACATTTCAGATTATTACTTGTACAGATGCTGTTAAAATTGATGTGGCTTTCTTGAAGTATACATTATTCTCTGCTATTTAAAAGAAGATACAATAGCACTGGGCTTCTTCAGATCAAGCATTTATTTTAAAAAGCTTCATTCTGTTAAGTTGTCTAGAACAATAATAAAGCAGTCTTTAAAAAATAAGTCTAATAATTTGAACATTCTATAGACATTTATAGTTATTGACTTACCTCCTTGCATCCAGTTTCAGCAGTCTGATTAGCACAAGAAAATAAAATTCTGCCTCTGCCTCTGTCTCCCAGCAATTTGCCTCCTTGCAGCTTTAGTTTCACTTTCAGTTTTAGCACTGGCCTGCCTGCAGCCTCAATCAGCTGGATTGCCAGAGCCTATTGCCGCCTGCCTGCAGCCTGAATCAGCTGATAATCAGTTGCTTGTGCTAATCAGGTCTGTTCTGTTTGCTGGAAGGAGGCAAATGGCGTTGCCTCCTTGCAGTTCTAGTTTCACTTTCATTTTAGCACGTGGGCCTGCCTGCAGCCTCTCAGCTGATGGTCGGGAGGCCGATAATCAGTTGCTTCTGCTAATCAGGCTCTGCACTGTTTGCTGCAAGGAGGTAAATTGCTGGGAGGCAGAGGCCAAAGGGTGGGGGTGGCTGGGTGGGGCTACATTCGGTGTATAAGACGCACCCAAGTTTTCACCCTCTTTTTGGGAGTAAAAAGGTGCGTCTTATACTCCGAAAAATACGGTACTCCTCTCTAAAATCTCAATTAAATCTGCTAGTCTTACTATTTCATCATTGTAGAAAAGTGAAGTGTTACTTCAGTTCTAAAAAGTATTTTAAAGGATATCTCAGCTCAATGATTTTCAATCAACACTTTGAGTCAGGAACTTTCATTCAAGAGAAAAGTAGCTTGACTTCCATAGAAAATTAGGTATATTTGGATAATTTTACACAATCTAGAGGAATACACACGATCCATAGGATTCAGCTCCTGGTTTAATCCAGTGCTTTGGAAAAAGTACCTAATTGATAGCACTTAGACTTATATACAGCTTCATAGTGCTTTATAGCCCTCTCTAAGCGGTTCACAGAGTCAGCACATTGCCCCCAACAATCTGGGTCCTCATTTTACCCACCTCGGAAGGATGGAAGGCTGAGTCAACCTTGAGCCGGTGAGATTTGAACCGCTGAACTGCTGAACAGTCAGCTGAAGTAGCCTGCAGTGCTGCACTCTAACCACTGCGCCACCTCGGCTCTATAAGCAGAGCAGGTATGTCAAACATGCGGCCCGCAGGCCGTATTCGGCCCGCGCAAGCCACGCCCACTCCAGCCCTGCAAAAAAGGGCAAAAAAATCCTGATACGTCATGATACGGCCCATGATGCAATCGAGTTTGACACCCGATTTAGAGGCTGCTGCTTTGGCCTAGTGCCTAACCCAAAATATGCATGGAACCTCCCATTATCTAGTATAGGTAAAGTGTAAACAGTTGTAACATGTTTGTGAATTGAATGAGATGAAAAATGTAAGTTTATTAGATAACACTGTCCAATTTCACAAAAATAGGAACTTTGAAATAAACCTCTTTACTTTTGGGTTAATTTTGTTGTAAATGTCATTTTTTTTCAAACAAAATTAATATTTGCAAGCTATTGCCTATTTAGTGGGAATAACTTTGAATTACGTTTCCAATATATTCTGTGAAAGAGGATCATGATGATTGGGGGAGGAGGTTGTTATTCACTACAGGGGGCTTTATCTAGGAATTAAATATGAATTAAATCCATTTGTTTGGAAGTCCATTCTAAGTGATTTCAATATCTCAGATTAACTTTGCTCTGGAAGTAGAATATAGTTATTTCATTCATTTGATTACAAGTAAACAATTAAACTTTAAAAAGGGGGGTAGCATAGTGGGTGATGTACAGTGTTATAACTGACAGCAACTTGCGTGAGGTGCTCCAGATTCTGTCCTGTTGCATCTCTGGGAAGGGGCCGAGAAACTGTGGTTGAACCTTCATTACAATCCTTTGCCTCCCTCCACTCTCATACTTAACATTTTATAAATATGGAAAAAAATTTTGGGCAATCACAATGAAACGATACACATGGATGGGAGCAGAGTTACAAAAGATTAATGAGCCTACCTAAATCTGTTTGGATAGTTAATTAGAAATTCTATTGGCTTGGTGGGATGCTTGGTAAACTATAAATTATCTTGATCTTGGCTTACATAGGATTCTTGAGGCAAAAGCTGGGCTCTAATTACACTTGAGGCATACTGCCCAAAATGTGCCCAAATAGACCATTATATTATTGCCTTCACCAGTAACATATTCCATTATATTAGGAATGTAGCATGTAGTATGGGTAGAACTGAGGTTGGTAATCCAGTCAACATCTTTTCTATTTTACTAAAAGTGTTATGTAAAAGCCTTCATTGTTTGGGCAGATGGGCAGTATTGGGCAGAATGTATTAGTCTGTAGAGTGTATAGAAGACTGAACTGGAGTGTAAGGAGAATAAATATAGAGAGCATGATTTAAGAAATGAAAGAAAATATGAATGTATGGAAATTAAGAGGAAGGAGAAAGATGTATCAGTCCTGAATGAAGGTGGTTTCATCATGTGAACTGAAGTTGATTGTTTAATATGAAGGAAAAGGCTAAGAGGTCAAAAAGTATGGCATCATCTAGAGGGCCACAGGTTATATGAAAGTAGGAAGTCATAAGTTGCAGGATCCAATCTGGGTCGGTCACAGGGACCAGGAGTCTTCTGAGCTTTTGGATTCATGCTGGAGCCCATCCTCAGGGAATTTCTCTCTAGCAGAATGTGTCATAGTTGGTTATAGCTGCATATTATTATTCGGCTGAAAATGGAGAATCAAGATGGGTTTTGGGAAAAACTGTACAGTATTGTGCATGAAAGTAATTCAAGGGAATCATCTAATTTTGTCGAAAGATCTGAATGAATGGGTGGGAATAAGGCAAGAAAGTAAAGAAAGTTTGACTGGATCACTTAGAGACTCCAAATGAATAAAAATGGCAACTGATGAATATGTGTTTAGAAAAAAAAATGTAAGTATATGCATATTATGTATGGAAAAAGAATAAAATGAAAAGCATGACTGATTATGTTGAAAGACAGAATCAGTGAAGGCTATAAGGGTAATGAGAAATTGTGAATGTGGGGAAGATTATATTAGCTAGCATCAAGAATGGATCCTGGGAAATAATGGGCATCGAACAAAAAGAAGTAAAAGTTGAATGAAGGAAGAGAAAGTACACATCCAACATGGAAAATAATTAACAAAAAGATTAATCTTCCAACATGAATAGAGAATGGCAAAATAAATAAAAAAATCTAGGAAGTGCAGTATAGCTTTATATAAGTATACCGTATAGCTTAAGTATAGTATTGTATAGCTTATGTCCAGCAAGAATATGCATAGAAGATTCCCTTCTCTTTAGCAGGTCATTGAGAAATGTATGAATGTGAGAAACATTTACTATAGATTTGACTATTTAGAGGACACATGCAATAAAATAAATAGGTTTGAATTATAGAATACTTTGCACAAATATGGAGTGACAGCTGGTTGTTGAACATAGTAGAGCCGTGATGGCGAACCTATGGCATGCGTGCCAGAGGTGGCACGCAGAGCCCTCTCTGTGGGCATGCGTGCTGTCGCCAATTGCTCTTCTGGTTTCCGGCACACGCATGCGTGCCGGAAACCTGAAGACCAGGTGCGCGCGCTGGCCAGCTGGTCTTCAGGTTTCCAGTGCTCTGGCGCATGCACGCATTCCGGTTTGGGCACTCGGTGCCGAAAAGGTTCGCCATCACTGTAGTAGAGCATTCTATAATAATATGCTATATACTATTATAATAATACAGTATATAATAAAGTATGCATGAGAAAAATAAAGTGCTTAAAAGTGTTTTGGTGTTAAACAGGAAATAAGATAGGTTGAGATTCTGAAAAAGAAAACTGGGACATTTAAAAAACAAATACAATGTATGATGGTGAGGTAGAAGAAAAAACAATGCAAATTTGACCTGATGGTTATGTGTGTATGTAAAACTATCCACATGGGACATGAGAACCACTTCCCTTCCCAAATAAAGTTTGTAACTCAGAAGCATACCAGCAAATACTCTTTTATTACATTTGTTCAATTTGCCATACTATAATTTTAAGACTGTTTCATGAACATAAAGATCAGTATGAAAGTAATGGTTTGAGAGTAAGTCAACTTCAATTTTGAAAACAAAAGTAGCATTTTTCACATACTTCAGTTTTTACACAATTACTTCCTCAACAAAAAAAACAAAAACAAAATTATTTTCAAGTTTTTCCCCATTGCACTTGTTACCACCAGAATTACATGAAAGACTTTACAATACAAAATTACAAAGAGGGACAGAATCTACTAGTACAAAACAGATAGAGACTATGTAAATCTTAAATTGAAATGTACTAGGTACTCAATGAAGAATTTCAACCTGTGGCTTCTGGTGAACTTTTCAACATTCATTTATATGGATTTTTTTTCTGTTCATGAAAGCGTCCTTTGTTTAAGAGGAGAATATTAGTGGTATCCTGGAAACAAGGCAAGGACAGACTTATTTTGCAGTTCAAGTATTATAAAAGGGAGCCAAGATCTATGCACTATGCTTTAAGTAGCGGCACTTTGAGATCGTACAGGGAGAAGAGGCAAGTAGAAATACAGCATTTTAGCTTATATGCATGTCCAAAGAATAAAACATTTCAAAATAAATTCCCCCAAGTCTAATTATTTGAGATCCAATTACAGTGTTAAGATAAAAATCAATGTTACCTGTAAGTTAAATCGACCTATCTGTTTTAAAAATATGAAAACAATTCAAGATGTTCATAAAACAAACATTATTTTGAGAGAATGTGACAAGCAAGACAGCTGCTGCTCTTGGTCTAGAGGCTTGAGATATGATAATATACTTCTATCAGCATTTAGTGGCTGATTATGCCCATACCACTTGCCCATAAATCTTCCTGCCTTAATTTCTACAACAGAGATGGGCAACTCCCATCATCCAGCACAGGTAGCCATGTTTGCTGGATTGATGAGAACTGTTTGATAATATCTGAAAGGACACTTAGGCCCATCCCTATTCTAGAAGTTTAAAAAAATGATTCTGAACATCCATGTCATATATTTTGGTTTATTCGACAGAGGAGCAACACCCAAACACAGTCCTGGCAAGAACAATAAGTATCTCATTTGCAGAAGAATAAAACTAAGGTTCACTTTGATGCATATGACTAAGACTAGGACACATTTCTACCTGCTTTTGCCTTCATTTTCACTATTTGGCTAATCAGCATCCTTTCTAAAGAGATGCCTTTCCTAAAGAGACAGTCGACAAAGAGGTATTTGAGAGTGTACTTGCCAGTTGTTCAAAATAAAGCACCTTTATCCAGGCAGCTAAATTCAGGACTTTCAAAGGCTGGCTGCAGTAGTGTACTGTGCAAATTTTGCAGTTTGTTCTCATACTTCAGTTGCATCCCTCTTTTTTGTATTGTTAAATGAACCATAAGAACAAGAACATGAATTATCACTATAGCTTAAACTAGTTTCAGCAGAAAACATCAAACTGCTTTTCACAGTGCACCGATTTATTTCATAAAACATGTTCATGATGACCCAAATGGTAACAGTTTTCCAGAATGGGGAGGCTGCCTTTGTATCGGTTAAAGCCTCCCCAATCCTCCTCTTTGTGAGGTGGCACCCACATTTACCACGCTTGGTTTGAGGTTCCCCTGTGGAAGGAGCACTACTTCTACAGTTAGTTGTAAACACTTTCCTCAAAAGAGATTAAGTGGCATCTTTTCCAAAAGGATTCTCACACATGAGAAAACATTGAAAATTACAAAATGAGGGAGGGTTAAACTTGCAAATCAAGAAAATCAACCCTCTTAGCCCTTCACCGATTACTCAAGATCAAAGTTTTTTCTCTCTTAGTTTATTCTTCAGGTACTCATTTACCAGTACAGATTGTCCATCACCATTGCTTAAATACTTATCCTTTCCAAATTTATCTTCTTGCTTTTGCCTTCTTATCTCTTTATACCGTAAAGTGATGTCACTGAAACAAACAAAAAACAAGAATTGTTTTTTACTTTTAAAAAAAAGCAATAAACCTCTGTAGCTCCTTTCATTTCTCTAAAACAATTGTAAACTAGGTTTTGAGAATATCAAGCACCTCTTAACTCTGTTTAAAAAGTACTATATGTTTTAATCAGCCTTCCAAATAAACAAACTGGGAGATGATCCACTCTCAACCCCCCCCCCCCAACTCTTTGGAGACTTAACGCAAAGCAGAAATGTCTGGGCAGCACTTCAGATCTGATCTCCAAAAAGTATTTCAGGGCATGCGGGAGAATGAACGTAGTAGCATCCCTCTGCAATACCTTTAAGCAGCTATATCTTTTCCTGGAATCCAGTGCTGCTACATGATCCCAATGAAAGGGTTATGATCCCAAAAATATGTTTATGTGGCACCTTGAAACTGAATCCAAAGCAAGTTATCCTGCAGCCCTCCTTTCTCAGAGATGGGGAACATAAGATGGCCTAGCCAGATGGAATACATTCTGCCAAACAGAACCTCATAACCTAGGGTATGCTATGGGATATCTTTCTGTCCAATTTCTCTATTTTGATAAGAAAGAGCAAGAAATCTTCTAGATAAGAAATTTCATTTGGGGGATTAGTTCAGTATATTAACTCTTTCTCTCCTCTTCCTTGAATCTAGAGTCGCCCTATTGATGAGATGGGCGGCATATACATTTAATAAACAAACAAACAAATAAAAAAAAATCTAATGGGAACAGACAGTGTGCTTCTTTCAGAATTATAGGGCAACTAGTGTTATAATTAAGGCTTTATTAAAGATCTTTAATCGAAGGATTACCTGACAATCAACAAGAAAGTCAATTTCTATTAGTGAGTCTCCCAACTTTGGCGTCTTGAAAATATGGATGTTTGTTCATGTGTTTAATAACTTTTATCATACCGTAGTATTTTAAGATTCCCATACAAACAACCTAAAGATTACAAGCCTAGCTAGACAGTCAAGAATCAAATTTTGCTTACTGAATGAAAAAGCGCCAAACTGTCCACGCAAGCACAAGCATGATTCCAAGGATCCAACATTGAGTAATGTAGAAAGGGAGTGACAGTGTTAAAGTGTATGGATCATATTTTACCACTATAAGGAACTCTGTAGCTGTGATAGCAGCAACCAGCCAAGCTTGCTGACCCAACTTCTTATGGAATTTCCTGCAATAAAACAAAAGTAGTAGTACATATCTGTACCCAAAATATTATTCATAAGGCAAATCCAGAACATGCATTATCTTGAAAATGTGCTGATTAAATTGAATTACTCCAGTTAATATCAATTTCATTCAGTAATATAATAAAAATGTTATCTTGAAATGCTTCTCTATACCATACCCAGGAAGCATAGCTTCAGAAGCAACTGCTTTTCAGACAGACTCGTGTGCCCCAAAATCAGAGGCTGAAATACGTGATCTTTGGGAATAGTCTATATCCTAGTAAAAGATTTGATGGAGTGGATTACAGTCCACAAAACGTTACCCCATAAATAACAGTAAATGTCTATCATAAAAATATTGATCAGCATGGTAACCCAAATTTCTACATTGATAAAACTACATTTCATATACATATGGTATATTAACCAACCTTGTTCTAGTGGTTTATTTACAATGGACATTTCATTCCCCAAAGCATTCCAAAACAACAAGCAAGCAGCAAGCTGATCTGTTACTTGGGCAAGATGTCTGGACAGCCGTTATGGCTTCCCCTACAACAGCTGTCTCCAACCTTTCCAGCTTGGCGGCCTGGCAGGGGGAGGGAGAGGAGATCAGTCCCTGTGAGTGACGGGTGTGCGTGTGAGCACATGCAGCTCCAATTGCTGAAGCAACAGGTGCGCACACTGCTCACACAAATGGAGCTTTTCACACAAGCGCGATCACCCGCTGCTTGTGCAAGGACGAGCTGCGCGCGTCCTTGCCCAACAATTGTGCAGCCCGATTCCGAAGAGGCCATGGCCTGGTAGTGGGCCGCGGTCTGGGAGTTGGGGACCCCTGCCCTACAAAATCTGTATGCTTCTGGGTGGTTTCTTGGTTGAGTTCTGGGGCAAGAGGGACAGTGTTAGGAAGATTGAGCAGGGTATGTGCATGCTTCATACCCGGGATGTTGTTGAAGGAAGGAAGCAGGGAGGGGAGACACTGCAAAGATCTGTCAAGCAGGTGGACAGTGTGCTGGTGCAGCAGCTTAAAGATTGGTAGGCTAGGAAGATGCTCAGAAGTTTGAATAGAAAGGCATGATTAATGGCGGGGCGGGAAAAGAGTGCTGAGAAGTTGGAGTAGATATGCTGGCTGGTATATTCTGGAATAACAGCATTGGGAATTTCTTTCCCCAGCCTGGCTTCTGGCCCATCCTGTACTTCCTTGCTGACAACAGTTGAAAAAATAGCAATAACTTCCCCAAAGTTAGAAGAGGGAGTGATGCTACATGGAGGGCTGTTTCTAAATGCCTGTGGCCAGTGTCTCAGAAGAAGGAAGGAAGGAAGGAAGGAAGGAAGGAAGGAAGGAAGGAAGGACATAGAGGTGGGTGGGGATTTAACAACAGACAGATTCCACAGACTCTTGAACAATCTGCTACACAATGGTACCTAAGTAGTTATCATTAATTGGTTCACAGAAGAGCAATGAGTACCAAACAAACGATGCGTATGATAAAGAATAATGTATCTTTAGGGAGCCGACACTGAGAAGTTCGAGATTGTGCGTTGAATACCAAACAAATGATGGGTACTGGGACAAAATGTTCATGTCAAAATGCATTGAATACCAAATTTGATGGGTTCCAAAGCTGTTTAGTATAAAGGTATTCACTGTGCTGCAATATTATTACATTAATACTTTAGCTTTTTAATAAAGAAGAGAAAGTATAGCAATTTCGCATAGTTAATTATAAATAAAGAATTTAGGCAGATCATTTTGCTATACCTACAAGGCAGACTTATATGGGCGAATTCTGACATCTCTAACAAAATTCTTAAAATTTTCAGTGCCTGTTTTTAAATCTAGTACCTAGTAGTTTTTCCATACCGTATCTAGTTTATGCTGTTTTAAACCAACACCCAGGAAAAATCTACATGAGGGAATGCTGAAAACAATAGCAACTGCTACGGCAAGGAATGTCAATCCTTTATAGCTCTTTAATCTATTTCCTAGCGCAAAGAATCCTGCTGAACTGGATTGTTACATTTCTGCAAATATGACCTTGTATTCTGTATCAGCAAACCAAATACAGTAAAACCTGCAGAGTTGACCATCTCCCTACACTGACCACCTCCATAAATTGACCTAATTTTCAGACTATTATCACTCTTATTCCAGCAGCTATGTTCCACATAGAAAACAAGATACAGACTGCAAAAAGGTATGACTTATTGGCATTCCTTTACAATCACCAGAGCCCATCCAGAATAGGTAAAGCCAAGGCCTTGAGCCCCTTTCTTGTACATTTAAAAAAAAATGGTTTGAAGGAGAGAAACCCCCCAAATGCTTGAAATATACATTTCCCCTTAAAAACATCTGTACCCCACTTCCAAAATGACCCCTGGCCCATAGCCCTCAATATATCATGCAAAATCTGCATAGTGGTGTATCTGAATATCTGAAAATTTGCAGAGCATTCAATGAGAATTTTAGCATCTGAAAGTAGTCTTTTATTTAAAAAAAGTTACATAAATCTTTAAGCCGCCTAACAGAATGGTGTGCTAGAATAGAAGGGAAAAAATCTTCATTAATCTTTGAAAATACTCAGAAACAGAAATATGCCTTTATGTATGTTTTATAAAGGAACAATTCTGTAGACAGTTTGCTTTTAATTTCCTCCTACTAAGAAGTGTAGGACTGAGGAAATTATGTTTGTGCAGAAATTGAAACTTTAGTGGAACTGGGAAATACTGACAGTAGTCACTTTCTCCGTAATAAAAGTTAAGAAAGGTAGGAAATTGTTACATATGGGATCATTTTTTGGGATCTTTTCCTTTGATCTCCATATCTTCTATTGACAAAGAATGGCAATACAGTGAATCGGTAATGAGGGGTTGGTGATTGATAAAGCTTCCCTTTTCCAACGTTATGCCATGTGAACAGCGGGCAAAAAAATAAAAGATTCTTTTTCAACTCAAACACAAGGACCGGAAAATGGACCAGAATACCGAGGAGAGAAGTGAGACCTTTTCTTACTTTAAAGCAGGAAGTATATTCCATATCAGTAGGTCCAAAATGAGGGGTCAGGGAACGGTCTGAATGTCATTGCTCAATATCCTGAAATCCAACTAAAGTAATCATTTTTAGCCATCCTTCACTGCTCTGGGAATCAAAGACCAACAAGTGATCTCCATAAGGTATTGGAATCCTAGATACTAAACACAGACATTTCTCTGATAGTCAGAGATAAAACAGTATGCTGAAAAGTTGGGGGCCAACCAGTTTGCTTCATTATCACCAAACTTAAAACAAAATTACAACAAAACAAAAGATGGATCCAATTAGATGGATCTGTGTTCTAGTATTTGATAAACAAAACAAACAGAAATAACAAATAATAAGCAGACAGGTGTTTACTTCATGCATTGCTCCACCCCCAAGTTTTTTATTTTATTTTATATACATACATCAATGCGTGAACAGTGTGGCACCTGGGTGTCATACATTCTAATTACAAGTAAAACTAGTAAAATTAATCATAGTTATTACATTCAACCAACTTATATATTTCTAATAATACATATTTATATTAAATTGTAGTCTATCATTATTCAATTATTCCATGTTTTCTCTTATTATTGCTTTTATTTTATTATATAAAAGTGTATACACTAATATTCCCCCTTTCTCTTATTTCTATCTTATTCTAACTTTTAATCATGTCACCCTTTTATTAAAAGACATTTTCTTTCTATCCTATCTAACTTCTAATCATGTCATCTACTTAAAAAAGAAAGGAGAGAGAAAAAGAAAGGCATCAGAACAAGGAGAAATCATCTATCTATCGTCTCTTGCCCGCTTCAGTACTTTAATTGCTATGCTTTTTTTTTTTTTGACTTGCCTCCCATATTCCTCTCTTGGATCTTTATCTCTGTCTACATCTACTTCTTGGCCATTCAATCTAAGTATTTCTCCCTCTCTACCCTCTTACCCTGCCTCTCTTCCAAAATATCTGCCCAGGCCCCTATCTCCCTTTCAACAGTATCTTCCTGTATCTCCAATTCTCTTTTCAACTCTCTTAAAATATTTTCCCCCTGGTTTAATTCATCAATCACTATTGTTTTCATTATTATCTCTTCTTCTTTTGTTCGCTGGTTTTTCGGTTCACTCTTTTCCTCCATTCCTTCTGTTGGCTCCTCCCTTTCCTGAGCGTCTGGTCTTTACTCATCATCCCTCATATAGTATTCTCCATTTTTTCCATGGTCTCCTTAAATCTTTTCTCCACAATGTCCTTTGTATTTTGAAAAAGCAACGCCATCTCCTTCAAGGTTTCACTCATTTCTTCCTTATGAAGCATCTTATTTTATTTTTTAAAAAATTCAACTTTTGTCCAGCAGTCCAAGAACCATTTATTCAGTCCTAAAGTTGTCCTTCAGGGAGTGCTCTAATCACAGCTCTTTATATCCCATAGGTAGACAATCAGTTCTGTTTGAATGATCCCAGAGGTTACCAAAAGCCTCTTTACGTCCACTTTACAGATTCAATCTTCTAACATAACATTCAGGGGTCCCTTTAATTAAATAGCTTCCTTGTTTTCTTATTTGAGCCTTCAGTAGTCATGGGGTAGTTAGGAATAATCCAGTAAATAGTTTCACAGTCCTTTATATAAGTATTCCCAGACTTGTATATTTTCCTTTCATCAGCAGGTGGCGCTCTCAACTTAAATTTCAGTATTGCCACTAGTCAATCCTCATTTTAGTTGTAGATCAATTATAAAAGCAGGATAAAATTTTTAAGTAAATGATTCCAGCATTTTAAAATGCCTTCCCATTACCACGTCTTCCCATTTTAAGAGTCCAATTTTCTGTATATTTAATTTTTTATTATTTTTCTCTCTTAACGTCACTTCCTTCCGGTCTGGTATTTTCCTCAGAATGCTTAGTCGCCGCTTTAACAAATAATTCTGAGCAAAAGTTCTAAATTATTCCTTGGGGTTAGGTTTTAAGCAAAAAGGAATCCTCTCCCCCAGTTCCAGTCACTGTTCACCTACTTCGCTCCAGCACCAGTCTTAGTTGTTCCTCGGTTGTCCCAGCTTCATGGCAGCCATATTTAGACTGCCTCTTCTCCTTGCCGTGGCTGAGAGGGAAAAAAGAGCCCCGGGTCAGACAGGAGAGCTGCGACTCTCCGCGACCTCACAGGGCGCCCCTCTTTGCTTCACCGCCCCTACAGGGCAGCTTTGGCTCCTTTCAGAGCCCACCGATAGGGAGAACTCGGCATGTGAGCATGGAGACCCGCTCTGCATCTGATTCCCGCCGCAACGTCAACCGGAAGTCTACTTCATGCATTGCTTAGTGAGGCCATACTGCTGCAAAATATGAATACTGTAAAGTGCCTTTATAGTGTCAGAAAACCAAGATTACAAAAATCTTTAGGGTAAATCCAGATTTAACAACATCCTCAGGCTAAGACATTGCTTTTAAAACACTCTCCGAAATTTTCCTATGCAAAAACTACCGTATTTTTCGGAGTATAAGATGCACATTTTTCCCTCCTAAAAGAGGGTGGAAATGTTGGTGCGTCTTATACACTGAATACAGCCATTTTTGGCCCCCCGAAGCCCCACCCCCGCATCCCATTTTTGCGAAAAATGGACCCGTTTTTGTGAAAAACGGGGCGTGCAGAGGGTTTGAGAAACCTGCAGAGTGCTCCTGGGGGCCGGGGAGGACAAAAACTTTTTTTTCTTACTTACCTCTTCGAAATCTTGGTGCGTCTTATACACCAGTGTGTCTTATAGTCCAAAAAATATGGTAATTGCATTCCAATTAGTCTGAATCATAAACGTCATTCAAGCTGTTGTGCACTACTATACATTTGAAAATGGCATGCAGCAAAGTAATGTAATAAAGCAGAAATGTTAGTTTGTCAAGCATTATATGTCTGAGCCTGGAAAAAAGATAGTATACTTTTCCTTGAAATAACAGATGGATTCATTCATTATTTTGGTGAATAATGTTTCTCAACAATTTACAGGAAACATCCCCAGTTCTAAAAATAAAGCAACTGAGTTTAAAGAGAAATAACTTACGGATCATCCATGAAATCATAGATCTCTCTCATGGCTACTCCTCCCACATTCACATAAAAGACGAGTCGCAGCAGGACCAAGTAGTGTTCTGGAGGCATCCATAGGACAAATTTCAAGTAAAATGTGTTCAACTCTGCCAATAAAAACTGACACATACCATTCAATCACTTAGGAGATTTCCTGTTATTCAAACCTAAAATATGTCACAATTCTTCAAAGTGTGTAAATTTGAATGTATAAAATGTCTTGCCAAAGAAATACTATCAAAGTTAACAATTTTAACAATTAAAAAAAATAAAGCTATATTTTTAATCATTATCGCCTACATTTTCTTGGATGCTGCTATTTCCCTATTCTCATTTATAACATAATGGAAATTTGATAAAATGACCAGGTACTTCAATGTCTAAATGAGATGTGGTTGTCCATGCAGCAACTACTGATGTTCTATATTCAAAATTATGGAAGTGAATTGTTAGAAAAAACGTAATTATTCAGTTCAAAGTTACAAACTCAAAACCTCACAGTGATTTTAACCTCCTAATCATACTATTTTAAGATGGCCACTTCTTTCATATAAATTCAAAAGATCAAACTTTTAAACAAATGTATTCAAACAATAAAGTCAGATTATCATTCAAGATGACCAATTTTGACAAATGCAGGAAAAATGTTCTTTACTTCCTTTCTTTTTCCCCAGATAAATGTTTATATTTGATTAAACAGAGAACACCAAGCACATTCTTGTCTCTAACTACAGAATCAGAATTACCTTTTCTTCCCTACCTATTTAAGTTCTACCAATTATGTGCACATGTGAATGAACTGCTTTTGATGGAGAGGGTTTCTCCTTCCTGTGGTCTGTATTATCAGGGAATCATTTACTTACAGTATAATAAATACTGAAATAAAATGTGTTTCTTGCATGTATACACTCATCCCTTAGCCTATATATATTGTTCAGTATTTATATAGCCTTCTAAATTAAGTGGGACCATCATGGCATCTTCCTTCCTTCCTTTTCTTTATTTTGCTCTTAGCATGAAAACAGGAATTCTGGAAGAATAATTGTGTTTGTATTATGTCAAACTTAGGGAGTCTGTGGGAAAAAGCAAGAAATCTTTTTACAGTATTTTGAAAAATAAAAAAAAACTATTTGAAATACTTATATTAGTTCATTGAAAGAAATTACCCTTACAATAAAAATAATACCACACACTGCTAGCCATCTGCGAAGGCTGGATGCTGGCTTCCACTCAAATTTAACCCAACTGTATGGTGTGAATTGAAAGGCAATTCTCTTCATTTTACCTCTGGAGGGGAAATTAAAGATATCTCATATTATTTTTTAAAAAACTTTCTGTTAAATAAAATGTGATGAACAAAAACACTGAAAATAGCATAAATAACAAAAACCCAAACGTAATGCAGAAACTAAAAACAAAAAAACAAAAAAAGGTTTGGGAATATATAGCAGTATTTTTGTAATTTAAGAAATAAAACAATACTTTACACCAGTGGTTCTCAACCTTTCTAATGCCGCGAACCCCCCGCTGCCG
>QLTV01003957.1:1470579-1499720 GCA_003457575.1 Thermophis baileyi | reverse complement strand
GGGGGGGGGGGGGAGGGGGGAATGAATCAGGTACAGGACATTATATGAGACAACTTTATCTAAACGAGACAGCAACAATCAGTGATCTTCACAGCATCTCTCTGAACCAATTGCAGTCACTAAACAAGGACTACCTGCAGTCTGTCTTCCAAATTAAAATTTGCTTTTAAAGAAATGAAGCCTGAAGTTCTCAGAAAGATACATTGGAACTCATCTATGGAATTGCTGAAGACAGACTCTTAGTTATGAAACAACTGATGTTGGGTTAGGCAACAATTATCAGGCATCCATGGTAATCAAATAAGTACAAAATTAAATGAATACAATCTCTCCCTTTTAGCATCTTACCCAAATATTGTGAAGGGCATCTGTTTCATTATTGGGGTCATATATAAGGCAATTTCCACCATAGTCTCTTTCGGGCAAAGGGACTCCTAACTTAGGATCAATAAATTTCATAAACTGTCTTCCATCATGTACAGTCTGCAAAATTAAATACATGTTCAAGATCAACATTTCTTTTAAAAAGTTATTTTTGTTAAATTGGCAATACAAAAAGAATATACATATATAATGGCTACCCCCAAAATATACATATATAATGGCTACCCAGACCCTAAAAAGAACTGAAGAAAGAAATCTAGAAAAAAAACATACACAACATTCCAAGTTTGGAACAGCCATATTTTGTGTGGAACTAGGAACCAGATATCACCATTCTGGATATAGCACTTAGCACTTAGACTTATATACCGCTTCATAGTGCTTTACAGCCCTCTCTAAGCGGTTCACAGAGTCAGCATATTGCCCCCAACAATCTGGGTCCTCATTTTACCCACCTCAGAAGGATGGAAGGCTGAGTCAACCTTGAGCCGGTGAGATTTGAACCGCCGAACTGCAGCTAGCAGTCAGCTGAAGTAACCTGCAGTGTTGCACTCTAACCACTGCGCCACCTCGGCTCTTATTTGTCTTAGGCTTATTTCATTCGATTCTTTCAAACTACCCCATACTCCTGCAAATGGCTTGTTTAAAAAAATGCAGATACAAAGAATTCAAGACTGTATTAGCCAATAAAACAACACATGTTGGTTCAATCTCTGCTGATACTGGCTAGGGCTATCTGAGAACAGAAGGAGAGTACAGCTGAGCAGCTGCAAAAAAGAAAAAATAAAATAACAAAATAAAAAAAAAAAAAAAAAAAGTGCTGCCTGTAAAATAATTACAGTGCATTCAGAAAGTATTCAGACCCCCTTCACTTTTTTCTATTTTGTACCATCATATGAACATATGATGAGAAATACCTCAATTCAAGATCCTGCAGAGTTAATGCCAAACAGATTAAATCAAACCCACTGCTGAGAATTCTGGGAGTTGAAAATCAGGAGATTGCTACGGCAGTTCTAAGCCTGCCTTAGGGATGAAAGCTGGCTGGGTGACTTTGGGGCCAATCACTCTATCACAGGGTATGTTGTGGAGAAATAGGAGAAAAGAGTATTAGGGATGTTTACTGCCTTGAGGTAACCAAAATATATTAACAGGGGGAGGGGTATTATAATAATAATAGTCAGATGGACTACTGAAATGATGTCACTTATGCATTTGTATGCAATATGCTTTCATGGTAAGAAGTGAAGCTGATGATTACGATCTCTACTTTTTATCTCTAAGGTTTTCTTTAAAATACAAACTTTAAATTCCTTACCTGAAAAAGTATGAAGATGAGAAAAAGCTCATAGACAACACTGACGCATAGCCAAAACCTCCAGTAAGCTAGTAGAACAAATTAACAAACGTAGATATATTACAGTTGGACATAAGGCTAAACTAGTACATATAGAATCGTAAGGAATAATAATAATTTTTGTTTGTATGGAATTGTATATGCTTTGAAGGAAGTCTACAAAGTTAAAAATAAAAATGCAGAAGGCCCAAATGACTAACTGGAAAAGGTTAGTGAAATCAATTACAGAGAAAATTCATCCATATTTTGAGGATTTACAATCCACTTATTCCCCAAAAGAGAATTGGGGCAACAAAATACTGGGGAGTACTTTGATCAATTCTTATGAATTAAATTTTAATGGGCTCCTTGCCTTAGCTTTTTGTTCTACATCCAACTGTAGTTTTATTACATATTTTTAAAATTATTAATAAAAATGAAACAAGGTTCAAAGTAGGGCAAAACACCCTTGCAACTTGGCTAATATACACACAACACTACATTCTTATATTACAAATTATATCTTATAAAACAGCTGTGAATTGTAGTGAAAGTAAATCTGACTTCATCTATGTGGCATATCTCACTTATTCGGTTTCATATCACATCATCATTTCAAAATGGAAAGGTTTAATGTCAAGGAAATTACAGATGAGGGTAGTGTCAGCAAATAAACATTCCAAGAATTAATAAAAGGGCATTCTGTAAATACCAGAAATTAAACAAGCAGCACCTTGTGCTGAACTTCAGAGGTGGGTTCCTCCTGGTTCGGACCGGTTCGCCCGAACCGGTAGCGACCCGCTGGTGACATCACGATGATGTCACAGATCCGGTTCGTGGATGCCGCCATCTTTTTTTAAAAAAAATTTTTGATTTTTTTTTTTAATTTTTTCCGTTTTTTTTTTCTTTCTTCTGCACATGTGCAGAAGCCGAGTTTCTGGCACTGTGCATGCGTCGCCATCTTGTTTTTGGCTTTTTTGGGGGGGGGGTTATTTTTTTGCACTGCGCATGCGCACGCGCTTCGGCGCGGGAGGAAGCGAACCGGCAGCGAGGTAAGTTAGAACCCACCCCTGCTGAACTTACTTCACTTATCCTATTTTACTATCAAGAAAACACAACATCTTATTTAGACAGGTAAGATTGATTTGTTGGTCATATTGATCAAAATAAAGAAAGGGTTGAACCAAGCTAAAAGAAGGTGGCCCCAGAATTACTTGGAATACCTTCTCAAAACTATTCACATTGATAAATTAGAATTTGCAAGTACTTTAAGGAATAGCAGTTTACAGATGTGAGTTTCAGAAGTTCCATTCAAAATAACAATAGTTCAAATGGTGTATTTATTATTTTAATTACTACATCTGTTATTTCATGAATAGATTACTGGCACAGACGACTGTAAAGGGAAAATATACTTCATAGTATCTAAGCATTATTAAAAAAACCTACTTCCTTATTGTCATTAAAATTAATTCTAATTAGACATGTTGCATTTTTAAAATTATTGTTCCGATTTTATACCTTCCATTATGAAGATGTTCTTAATGCTCTTTAGCTACAGAGAAATACGTATATAAAATAGTTTTTTGAAATATGAACACTTCTATTAGAATGGCTATGTGTATTTTTAAAATGAACATGGCTTTGATTGTTTCACCAGGACACATGCTTATTGAAACATCCTTCCCTGACAAGAATAGTAACGCGTGTACTGTAGTGGGAAAAAACCTCCTCCAAAAACTGGACAGACCACTGTCTCTTCAACATGGGAAAGCTGACAAGCAATGAACTAGAGACTTCACACCTCCAGAAGTACCTTACAAGTGTTCATATGAACCACTCATGAAACATACAGTATATCTTCTATTACCAGTTTCATGACACACTCATCAAACTCAGGTCACTTTTACAACATTCACTACAGTGCCCAGCACTCAGTTAATTGCAATAACCATTTCCTCATGTATCATCTATTCTGTTATTTTTATTAAGCATGGTAAGGAGAAGCTTTCATAAACATATGGGTAATGTATAATGTTAGATACAGCTCCAAATTTTTTGATAATATTATTTTTATCTTAAACGTTACTTATATATTCTTTTAAATATGTTGTAAAACTAAGCAGGAAATTGGAAAATTTACATAAATATACAGCAACATGTTAAGCACACAGAATCTATACAAATAAATACATGGTTAGTATGGACAGTGATCAGATTAGGACTTTCAAAATGCTATGACAGATTTTGTTAAGGAAATCTTGATAGATAGTATTAAAAATGACAATTTTCAAAATTTACATTTATCAGTGTATTTTAATGCTATGAGCTATTTGGATTACCTGGATGGGGTCTTGAAAATGGACCATCTTTTGCTTGAGTGACTCCAAAACACAAAAAAACTAAAATGCTGGCTACAATACCTCTGGAAAATATTAAGAACAAAACAGTCCTCAGTATATTGTAACAATAACTTGCTTACAGTCAATTTAACATATTGACTGTTCATGTAATATAAAATTAGGAGATACGATTATTAATTTTATCTTGGCTAGTGATTGGACTAAAATGGATGTTTTGCCTACCAGGCTTGGCTACTTAAATGAACCTTGACAAAGATCAGTTGGACTGGAAGAAAGCCTCACTGGACTAATTGCTATCACGTAGGTATTTCTGGTGTCAGTGAAATTTAAATGATCTATAGAGATTCTTAAATAATGAGTTATGGACATAGATTATAAAACAATCTAAACCTCTTTTCCAGTGACATTAAGTCTCACAAATAGATATCTTGCTATTTTGGAATTACTTTAGATATTGCAGAGGCCTCTCTTGGTTTCCCTTTAATATATGGTATTGCCATCTGTCTTGGTAGATTTATTAAGATTTCCTATGAGGAAGAAGCATATCATGTGAGTCAGGTGCAAACAAAACAGCTTGCTACATCTTATTTATTAAGAATATTACAAAAACATGCAGAGTATGTTAGTTCCATTTTTTAAAATAAAATCTTTCAGGTTGTCCAAACAATTACTGTATCATCTTACTGTAAATAGATATCATACTTTACACATAACAGACAAATTCTGTACAGCAGCATTTAAAGCCTGACATGAAAGCCAGCTGGGTGACTTTGGCCAGTCACTCTCTCTCAGGCCAACCCACCTCCCAGGTTGTTGTTGTGGTGAAAATAAGAGAAGAAGGTGTGTTGGATATGTTCACCGCCTTGAGTTATTTGTAAAAATAATAAAGGCTGATACAAAAGAAAGAAAGAAAGAAAGAAAGTAAAAGAAAGAAAGAAAGAAAGAAAGAAAGAAAGAAAGAGAAGGAAGGAAGGAAGGAAGGAAGGAAGGAAGGAAGGAAAGAAAGAAAGAAAGAAAGAAAGAAAGAAAGAAAGAAAGAAAGAAAGAAAGAAAGAAAGAAAGAAAGAAAGAAAGAAAAAAATACCAGTGGGTTCTTTCTAATTTCTATAGAATTAGTGAGTTTGGTTACGTGGATTCTTAAAAGAGCCGAGGTGGCGCAGTGGTTAGAGTACAGTACTGCAGGCTACTTCAGCTGACTGCTAGCTGCAGTTTGGCAGTTCAAATCTCACTGGCTGAAGGTTGACTCAGCCTTCCATCCTTCCGAGGTGGGTAAAATGAGGACCCAGATTGTTGGGGGCAATATGCTGACTGTGAACCGCTTAGAGAGGGCTGTAAAGCACTGTAAAGCGGTATATAAATCTAAGTGCTATTGCTATTGCTATATAGTCAACATGTCAGTATTATTTTTGTTTTCTGTTTGTCTTAGACTTAACATTGCAAGTATTTTTGAACCATGATAGAATTTATTACTGAATGAATGAAACCTTTAAGGCAGTCCAGTCTTGATGAAGTATCATGAAGTTTGGTTAAAACACTGGCAAACCTTAGTTTGCAATGTTTCATATCTAGCAGTCACTGGATTTGATAGCTACATAACCATTTTTCTACAATTCTATTCTATTTTTATAGAACTGACTAACTAGAACCAAATGTTAAATGGTGGAAACACAGGAATTCTTTTCAGTCTCAGAAATGAGTTTATAGACTTGGCCAAATAAGCATTCTTTCATACACAACCCAGTTTAGGCAGGGAGAAAAGTCTTTGCATTAGTTCTATTAGAATTTGGAAATCCTTGGGAAACTAATACAGATGACCAAGAAATCTACCAACACACTCTGATCTATCTAGCTTCTGGCCATCATAATCTGACAAACTGCCAATTTAAAATATCTTTCAGAATGAAATTTTGAAGTCCAGAAATAACCAATAAATCTAACCAATAAATAATTCAATTTAACCAAATTAAAATATAACTCTGTTAAATCCAAATTAATCCTGTTATACAAAGCAGACCTATCTTTTCAAAAAGGGGAGAGAGGGCCAAATCTTACACATTCAACTTAAGAGTGGATACTTCAAGTAATTAGTCTGATGGCTTTTATTTCTAGGCTAGCCATATCAGTAAGAGGGAAATTTTCTTAGAGATATTTGCAGAAATGCAGAAATCTGATAACATCTTTTCCAACTAACACATTTTATTAAAAGGCATTAGCCTGCACAATCTGCACTCACTTCTTAAATACCTAGAATGGCAATGCTGTCTGTCTTGATTGATTTACTGATTAATTATCTGATCAAGTCATTTTCAATTCTTAGCAACCACAAAAATATTCTCCATGACTTCTTTCCCTTACTCCAACTCAAATCCTGCATCTGTCTCAGCCTTTGGGAATGGACAGCATATAAATAAATAACTTAGCATGATATATAGCAATAGCAATAGCAATAGCACTTAGACTTATATACCGCTGTACAGTGCTTTACAGCCCTCTCTAAGCGGTTCACAGAGTCAGCCTATTGCCCCCAACAATCTGGGTCCTCATTTTACCCACCTCGGAAGGATGGAAGGTTGAGTCAACCTTGAGCCGGTGAGATTTGAACCGCCGAACTGCAACTAGCAGTCAGCTGAAGTAGCCTCAGTGCTGCACTCTAACCACTGCGCCACCTCGGCTCCTTTATATGAACCCATCATTATAACAGCGTATATCAGTAAGATATATGATGAGTGTGAGTCTATGTGAAAATTACTTTAACACTATATGCAAAGAAATTCCGCTAACTTGAACTAACTCTTGTGCAGATTACTATACAGAAATAGGGATCTAAAGCAGAGAAAATTTATTAGGATTTTATTTATTTAAGAAGTTTACTTATGTCCCTCAGACTTTGTTCTTAAAATAAGTCTGGGTGGGGAGGAGATAATCTTTGAATTAAATCTACCAGACAGAACTCCCAAATACAACTATAGTTACTGAGCAGGAAAATGGGCTAATTTCAATCAAGATGAATTAAATCACCAAAAACGGATGTACAGTAAGTCACCTTTCCTGTTTTAAAATTACAGTTTCCTGAAAAAAACATGTAGGCTGACTTGTTAGAGCAGAGCATTATTCAAACCTTTGATTAAGCAATCTAGGAAGCTGGGGGCAATGCTGTTAGTATTGACCTATTTTTTTTTAAGGATAGGAGAACACACTAATATCTTTCTGCAGTTGGGCAGCCTTATCAAATCTAACAAGCAAACAATAACCATGGCAGTGGAAAAGAGCCCTTTATCTTAGAAGAAGGAATTTTGCCCTCTCTAGATTCAGGAAGATGATTTGTGATAATATACTGCCAAAGGGCAATAGCCCATTCTTCTCTTTGAAGCTGATGTCTCCCACATTAGGCTCAGGGATTAAGGAAAAAAGGAAATAAAGTCATTCTGACTGAAAGGCTACCAGCTGGCTATCAGTTTCAATTTAACAGCTGAGAGAAGGCCAAGGCCTAAGGGTAGAAACCTGGGGACCAGGCAATCTGCTTTTCTACGTGTGTTTTCCTTATCCAAGGTTCAGCTGGGAAAAGATGCACAGGATCTGCTTCCTAATGCATCTTCTCCTCTGCCAAGGCTAGAATGGGAAAAAGTAGTTCTGTGTGTTGAGACACTGCCAACCTGAACTAGAAAGCTCTGCTCCTAGAAGAGACTGGAAAGCAAGTGGCTGTTTTTTCATTTCAACCCATGGAAATATTAGCATCTTGATCTCCTAGTGATCAATATTGCCATCACAAGTTGAACTGCTGCATTGTGCTACTATCAATTCCACAATAACACTAAGCAGTTGTACATATTGGAGAATGGGATTGCCTCATAAGACCTTTATGACTCTTTTAAGGGCAAATACTTTTTTAGGTTTATTTTTGTCTAGACATAAGAATATCAACCTCCTGGAAGAGCTGTATTCAGTTTTCCATATCAATATTCTATGTTCACCTGAAAAGGGAGACAAACTTTCACAGCATAATTGGCATCTCCATGTCCAAACATTAACTAACAAGTTCATCATGAATAATATTGTACAACTGGTTATTGCTTGGTGGTTGTAATCAAATCTGAGATACAAAAAAACTAAAACCAATTAAATCCAAGAATTAAAAGTCTGCTTTAAAAAGTATCCTTACAAGCACTTACACCCGTTAACTAAACAGGGATTATATTCCAAAGAAATGGAGCAGCTATACAGAAGGCCTGATTCTAACTCACCATGAGATAAGACCAGAGCTACTATAGTTAAACTTCTCAATGAGCAGGTGGGATCATATAGAAAAAGACATTCTCTCAAGTAGTCAAAAGATATGAGTTTAAAGATAATATTTTGTATTAATCTAAAAACATGGAGGTCAGAAAATGACTTAGTGCAGGTGTAACATGGTCTCTTTGACTTCTTCTATACCAATGGAATATGTTATACTGCAAATGTAGATATCCCTACATAGACCATGTTACAATACTCGAGATTGGAATTTATTGGTACATGCACAATAATTTAAATAGTGTAATAGTGTCTTCCAGGAAAGGATGCAATTGACACAAGCAAACCTGATGAAGGGTGGGCTTGGCTATTACCTCAAATTGGATATCAGAGATTCCACTTCAGATGTGGCCCCAGATCATGTAGCTGATTCAAGGAAAGTGTGACTCACATCCAAAAACAGATTAGGTGGATTCAATACAGCTGATAAAACTCAGCTCTAAGTTTCCTGATGTTTTCATCTATCATGCAGATACTGAAAAGCACTGGAGACAAAATGGAGTCCTGGGGGACAATATATTAACAGCTCTCATTTCAAGAAGCAACTATATCCAAGTGACACCATTTGAAATTACCTAAGACATACAGTGTAGAACTGTAAAAATGTACCTCCTATTCCAGTGGTGGGTTGCTCCCGGTTCGGCCCGGTTCTTAGAACCGGTAGCAGCAGTGGGAGGCTCTGCCCACCTGCCCGGGATGCTTCTGCGCATGTGCAGAAGCGTCGCGTGTGCGCCTGCGCACACGCGAAACAGTAGTAAAGGGTTTTAGAACCCATTACTGTCCTATTCCCAGAACATTTAGGTAATGTGGAAAGATACCTGTCAGGGTTCCAGGTAACACCCCCAATGCAATAAGACTCTGAGGCTTGAGGCCTAACAATACCACTGAGATACTGAGAAACACCCGAAGAGTCTCATTCCCCATGCCAATTCCCAAATAAAAATTATTTTATAACTAAGCCGTCACAACCCCATGGTGTGTTCTGAAGCCAGTTTGAAGTGGATCAAGCTAATGTCTCTTCTAAGCAATAGATGATACTATTTTTCCTCATATTTAAGTTTAATGACTATTTAAAAGTTCACTGAATAAAGAGAAGCTTCTCACAAAAAACCAACCCAGTCTCATGAGGTCACAATTTAGTTCAGCTCTTTAAGGAAAGCTGAAATAAAGACCTACAGACAACATACAAACCTGACAATCTCTAAGGTAAGTTAGACTGCTTTTAAGGTAATAACTCTTGAAGTATTCAAAACAACTGGTTTCTCTTTCTAAAAAGCAATAAAACTATTCTCATATTTTAATTTTTGTTTTATTGGATCAATAAAAATGTACATTCTCTACATTTAAGCATGACATATAAAGCTGCCCCTTGATATTTTGACAGTGGATTACTGAATTTCACTGAGGTTACATGCTATCAGCAAAAATTAATATTTAACATTTTCTCCCTTTCCAAATCTGAGAAAAGGGCAAATTCTCATCCCCAATCTCATGGACAGCTCAACACAGAGACAGAAATTATCTCAGCCCTCCCCCCACCCACACCTATTGGGAGTTGGGACACTCAACAATTTTATATATAGCAGAATTAATTAATCAGAAGGCAAAAAGTTACTATGTTTGCAGTCACCCTGTTTAATATCTGTTGGATATAATATGTGAAAATGATCTGTAGCTCATGTAACTTGCCATAAATCCTCTGTCAGCTCTGGTGCGCCCAGCTGCCCGGAGCTGCTATTTCGGCAGGGGCCGCGACGGGGACGATATAAACCGCGACCACCCGATAACCTCCCAGGACGGCTGCGACCAACCGCCAACGCAGATAGCCGGACTGGACTGCTTTCTCCGCCGGCATCGGGAAACAGGCGGTGTGGCCGGCACATACAGCTGGGAGGCAGACCGAGCACCGGGAATGCCGTTGCCACAGCTGAGCCGTGGAGCAGCCACAGCTGGGAGGCAGGCACAAGGAACTTCCAGGTCATGAGACGCGCCCAGCTGGGAGGCAGGCATGGAGGACATTCCGGGTCACGAGGGCTGGGACCGCAAGAGTGGGTGGGGCGGTGCTGAAAGCTTAAAAGGTGGCGGGGAGCACAGAGCAGTAGCTCTAACAATAAATCCATTTGCTTTATCGTGGTGGTCAGTACGTGCCGGTTTGGATAAACAAGGTTCTACTCATCATCGGTGTTTGGAGTCCTTACTTTCCATCCGGAACCTGACATCCTCGCTATCTTTAGCTTTGCTTGCCTTTTGATTAAAGCAACATAAACACAAAACAGCTTATTGTTTGTCCTGACTGCAATAATGAGGATAAAAATCCAGCAGCCATAAAAAAACTTATAACAACACTTGCCTGATTCAGATCTTATTTATATTTTGCCATTATTAATAAGTCAGAATGGCGAACATGCCTAATACTCCTTCGTTCTCCTATTTTCTCCACAACAATAATGCTATAAAGTGAGTTGGGTTGAGAGAGTAACTGGCCTAAAGTCACCCAGATGGCTTTCATGCTAAAGCAGGATTAGAATTGACAGTTTCTTCCTGGTTTCTAACCTGATGCCTTAATCACTAGAGCAAACTGGCTCTCTAATTTATTCTTTCCCACAAACAGGGATTTTATGGATATTAATTTTTTTAAAAAAGAATAACAAATGAATTGAAAGACCAAGAAATTATAACTATCTCCTTAAATTAATTAATAGGTAGATATATTTGATTACATCCCACAGTTTAGCATTAGGGATTATTTTCATCCAAAGATCACATTAGTTCTCAGACATATATAAAACTTTCCCCATCCTATGATTCCTCAGCAAAACAATGCACATTTCAGCAGTCAAATGATTACTTGATAAACTATTATTTACTACAGTCATATCCTGCCTTTTTTAAGGAACTCAAAGCTATACATGGCATTGTATCCTTTAATTTTAACTTATATATAATCCTTTAACCTCCCTAAATACAACCCATGAGATAAATTAGGCTAAGAAACTGATTAATCCAACATCACTCACTGAGTTCAATATTCTATCTTATTGCAAAACTAGTGACTGATAGTTCGTGTCGCAGTAGGAGAAGCAATAGGGCAAAAGTCATATTCAGGCACATTAAACTCAGATATGGTAATTCAAACTAAGTTATGAACTCTAATTGTTCTAAGTGCTAATGAGTCAGACAGATATAAGATACCTATAAATATTTTGGTACATTTTTGCCTCCAGAATTACACTAGTCAAAAATCTAGCAATAATTCAGTTGGCAGGCTATTCCAATGAATTGCCACGTAAACTAGCAGATGAAAGTTCAATCTCAAAGTGTATGTCTGCTTTATATAACTAACTAGCTGATTACCCGGCTTTGCCCGGGTATTTATTTATCCCAATCTTGTATTAGACAGGCAAAGGAATGAATTATATCTATAGTGTCAAATCAAAGCAATTTTATTTACAGGGTTTTAAAAGTATAAGGACCTTGTTCAAATCCCAGCTACGGAAACTGTAAACAGCTGGGGGATTTAGAAGTGCCATCCCCCTGCCTCTGCCACCACCCGTTTTACCATTTCCTCAAACTGGGCCTGGGACTGGAACATAAATCCCTGAGCTGGCCCATGCTGTGTCTCCTCCACCCCTGCTGAAATAGGCTGGGTCTCCTCTCTGGCCTCCATACCTGTTTCGCCTTGGTTGGGGTGGTCCTGTCCTTCGCGCGATGAGTTGGGGCGAAGGGGGGGCTGGGGCCGCCGCGGTGAGGCGGGGGTGGGCGATCCGCTTAGGGCGTGGTGCGCTTACTGAAAGGCCTCTGTACTGGCCTAATCAGGCTCCCTTCGCTTCGTAGGCCTACTGTGTGAGGGAGGCCTAGGCCTGAGTTGGGGTGAAGGATGATCCTGGGAACACAGGCACCCCTAAGGTGCTAGGGGTGTCTTACCCCCACAGTATTTTTCTGTGGGGGTAAGACTTCGCTTCGTAGGCCTACTGTGTGAGGGAAGCCTAAGCCTGAGTTGGGGCAAAGGACAATCCTGGGAACACAGACCAAAGCTGTTCCCTGTGAGATTGGGCTACCGCGATGAGGTGGGTGTGGGCGATCCGCTTAGGCCGTGGCACGCTCAATCAAAGGCCTCTGTACTGGCCTAATCAGGCTCCCTTCGCTTCGTAGGCCTACTGTGTGAGGGAAGCCTAGGCCTGAGTAGATAGAAAGAAGACAGATAGATAGATAGATAGATAGATAGATAGATAGATAGATAGAAGATAGATAGATAGATAGATAGATAGATAGATAGATAGATAAAAGAAGATGATTTATCACCTACTTAATGTATATGTACTACCTTTCAACAAGGAGTTCACAAAATACCCTTCCACCTTTTCACAAATAATTATGGCCCTAATATATCCCTGGGAGAAAACAGCAGAGGACTATACTAGACAGGTGTTCAACTGATGAAATAATTAATCTTTCTGTTTGTTTATATTCCATTTCAACTCTACAATACCCTACTACTCACAACTATCAGATTCACAAGTAGCAGGGTTCCCCCCCCCCAGTATGTTATACTCTGGCATTCAGTAGTTTTGAGCTTACAGAAAGAAATCAGTTACGGTCCAATATTTTATTTTACTGAAAGCAGTATACAGTAGTCGTCCTCAATGAGCCCGGAATTTTGGTTGTAAGTCATTGTGATCATAACTTGAGTCATATGACCGGACTTGATTTTATAACCATTTTTATACCTGTTAAGCAAGTCACCATAGTCATTAAGCAAATCATGTGGTTGTTAAGCTAATTACATGGTTGTAAGTCCGAATCCAGTAAATGTGTATGTACTTGCTAATCATCTGAAATGTGATCATATGACTGTGGGGCAGTCATAATTTTGAGGACAGGTCTTAAGTAACTTTTTTTCAATTCTGCTGTAACTTTGAACAGTCGTTAAATAACTGCTCGTAAGTTTAAGACTACATGTAGAATGAATCCTGATTTTGTATGAATACATTAATTTTCAAATCTAATTTAACAAAACATTTGCTCTAGGTCTAGGATATATTAAAAGATGCTATTTGATTCATGAGGTAACCGAATACATCTCTGCTACTTAGATACCAATCTTTGTAAGTTCAATGAAACTTTCATCAGATAGAGAAATATTAAGAAAACATTTTCAACTTGGAATGACTTTTGGAGTTATTCAAATTACCCTGTGATTTAATAAACAGAAACCTCTTAAAAAACAGGATTAATCAATATGCAACATTTAAATTATATTTTTTATCATGTACTATACATTAGTTTTCAAATGACACTAGGAAATAACTACTAAACATGCAACAGACTGTTGCAGAAAACAAATCCCAAATACAGGTAATCCTCAATTTATGACCACAATTGGGACCAGAATCTCCATCACTAAGCAAGGGAGTGTGAAACGAGTTGCTCCTAATTTTACACCTTTTTGCCATGGTTGTTCAGTGAATCACTGCATTTGTTAAGTAAATCACAAGGCTGTTAAGTGAATCTGGCTTCTCTCATTCTCTTTACTTGCTGGAAGCTGGCTGGGAAGGTTGCAAATGGCGATCAGATGACACTGGGACACTGCAAGCATCATAAAGAGCTCAATTTTTGATCACTTGACCGTGCAGATGCTATGATGGTCATAAGTGCAAGACTTGACATAAGTCACTTTTTTCAGTGCCGTGGTTAACTTCAAATAGCTGTTAAATGAATGGTTGTAAGTCAAATACTACCTGTATAAAAGAACTGCAATTGAAAAATTGGTATTCCAACAAACTACAATAGTTAATAAGTGAGCAACATTGCATTTGCTGCAGTATTCTGTAAAAGTTATTTACCTCTTTGTGTTATAGGTTGTGTCCTGTGGCGTTTCTTCAAGCAAGGTCACATAGCCCAGGGTGCAAGTAAGGATAAACAGGACTGTTAAGGTGTGAGCTTCCCTGTTGACAAGGGAAAAAAATATCATCTTTTTCTGACACACTGTTTATAGTTGGCTTATTATTTTCACCAGCAGAAATTAAAGTTTCAAGTGTGCAAGTATGTATATATGTTTGTATATATATAAGCACACTACCCTAATATAAAATATATAGCATTTAAAAGGCAAAGTACATACACACCTGTAATGTAAAATGTATTAATATAGCATTTAAAAGGCAAAGTAATACAAATTCATTAGTTACATATACAAGTTCAGAGGAGTCACGAATCAGTGTCTACAAAAAGAGAGTTTTACACCTTTTTTTAAAGATCCTGAAGAAAATGCTAGTTTCCATGGGGAGAATTAACATTCATGGTTAGACAATGAATGTATTGGGATCAGCTAAAATGAAAGAAAGGAAGGTATAAGCATTTATGTTTTCTAAAACATTTCATCGTAAAAGCAGGGGATGTAGAAAAAAGCAATACGTTCAAAAATTAGATTGGATGTTACAGCTTCAAGGGGCTTTTTTGTTATTTAGGCTTTGTTTTAAGGTGATATTTATAGGCACTGAGTGTTTTTCTAGGTGGAAAGTTGTTGACCAAATTGTTGAATACTACTTAATGAGAAGACAGAATCTTTTATCATTCCTCTTAAGTTAGAGAAGTCATCTCTGAATATAGACAGATTTCACCACGTTTGGTTGGATATTTTGGGGGAAAAAAACCAAAAGATAAAGTGAAATCTAAAAAATATAAAAGTCCTATTGCTCTTGAAAAAAACTGCACCTCTGAAGGCTTTGAGAGCATTATGATTCTGCTTGATTCCTAGAAAACAGTTAGTGACAACCCCTATCTTTTTTATCAGCTTGTCAGATTCTGAATACGTTTTGGTTCTGAAGGATTTTACTGTAGGTTCCCCCCCCCCGTTTTTACCTCAATGATCAGCTGCTGTTTTATCGACTGCTTTTGAAGATTACTTTAAACTTCAGCTTATATAAAATGTGCAACTCTAAATGCACGTAGTGAGTGAGTGAACATGTATTTTTGATGCAGTTGCTGGTATTTCTCTTGTGAGCCCAGTTTAAGTTGATGTTATTCTTTTCCTTGCTTGAGATTATCACCCCATACATTTTTCTGCTACAGCTGTTGTTCAGGCTTGATTTGTCTCATTAAGTGAGTTGACATAGCCAACAACTCTATTATAACAACTTTTTCAGTTCTTGCAAGCTCTGGACAGATTTCATAATGATAACTGAGAAAATGTTATCTGACATTTCAACTGATGGGAAATGGTTATTCATTCATTCCCTCAGAGGAAAACTTGAAATAATAACAGAAGACCCATGTGGCAGCCAAGAGCCTCTGATAAAGCCTTAGAAATATGATAGCAGCTTTAATGTATAACGTGTACTTGAAGGTTATACGAATGGGCTATATGTATCAATATTCACCGTATTAAAAATTAAAATTGATGCATTTATAGAATACTTATTTAAAAGATTTATATTATAGTGGTATAATTTGGGCAAATGTGTAACACCCAGAACTGCACCCCCCTCATATCCTTCCTACCTCTTCCCATCCGCAAGCTAAAGATGCCTACCCTACCCGGCAACAAATAACTGGGGATGAATTAGACTCCACCCAGACTACTACTGCTTTTAAAACCACTTAGTGCCTAACCTGAGCAGTGCCTCCCATTCCTCACCCACACCATCAAAACTATTCACTCCTCCCCCTAGCCACCCCATTCTCACCTGGTCTCTACAGAATATCACATCCAATAGGCCTGATAGGCCAGGCCTCAATCCTGCCACTGCCTCTCACCCAGGGGCAGGAGGCATGACCAGCCCCATCCAGGCCCCCTCCAACAAAATGGTCCAAAACCCTCAATATCCTTGATAGTCTAACTCATCCCTTCAGGCCATCAGCCACCATGATGAAATCAAATTAGTACATTCAAGTCCTGTGTCCTACACAGAGGGAAGAAACTGCCAAGATTGTTGCTGGACTATGAACCTGGCCAGTTGGTAGCTACAGGAGACATCAGTTCTCCCTCAGGACAATTGCTGACTCCTGCTCCTACTGCCACCCTCAACTCGGCATCCAAGTCCTCCAATCAGCTAGGACTCCCAGGGCCGTAGCCACCTCAGTGCAGACCACACTTTAAGAAGCACTGTCCTAGACCAAACACTGATGGTTTGTGAGTTACAATTCGACAAAAATGTCAAAAACTCCAATATGAAGTTGTTGACTAATTGATAAATTATTTTATGTATTTAATGTTCAAATAAAATCATATTTTCTTCTTCTAGTGGGGGCATTACTTTACCTCTGGAAAGTTGTATTTCTGCTGTTAACTACCACTGTGAACAGTTATTGAGTTTAATTTTGTATCTATTTGAATATTATAGATGAAAAGCCTCTTCACAAGAAACTCTTAGTGTATATATTCTATGAGTAATGATGGAAAGTAGATTGCAGCACCTGCATTAATATTATCACCTGGGTCTACAATCTAAACAGAAAAGGGAAAATGCTATGCATTCAGGTAAAAGCATAGACTTTAATTCCTGATATTTCATGACCATACCGTGTTTCCCTGAAAATAAGACCGGGTCTTATTTTCTTTTGACCCCCGAAATAAGCGCTTGGCCTTATTTTCGGGGAGGTCTTATTTTGTTTTTAGGTTCAGGAGGCGGCGAGCGTGGTCACCTCATGGCTGCTGGGCCCCTTAACTGTGGCCCGCGGATCAGCTGAGCTGATCGGGAGCTGCCTCTCATTCTATCTCTCTGGGTGCCTGGAGGTGTTTCTTGCACACTCTTGCCAGCCCCAGCCCTGCCGCGGCACCAGGCAACCTCACAGCCAAGGGCCCCTTGTCGAGTCCCGATCCGGGGCTCACCATACCTGGGGGTGGTGGGGGCACGGAGCTGCAACTGTCGGAGCTGGCGAGTCCAACGAGAGTGAGGCTGCGGCGGTGGCGGGACACGTCAGGACAGCGCCGGCCAGCCGCTCGTCAGCAGGCAGTTCTCCTGGCCGGGTGTGGCCACGAGCAGCACCAGCAGGCAATGAGGTGCGTGGCCAGCACGAAGAACAGGGAGGCAACGGCGGTGACGGGACTGCTTTCCTTGCATGCAGCCAAAGGCAGAAGCAGCAGAAACAGCAGGTCTTTCTTTCTCTCCCCCAAACTCCACCAGAAATGAGTCTTTGTGAGACTCGTCACGCTGCCGCCTCTTGGAGCAGGACTCTGCAACACTTGTTGTGCCATTGCACGCATGAACGGCAACACCGCCATGAGCTTCATACCGGCACAGCTGGCGTCCTGCCACTCGCAGCTGTGCCGGTATGATGAAGCTTGCGGCGGTGCTGCCGTTCATGCGTGCAACGGCATATCAAGCCTTGCAGAGTCCTGCTCCAAGAGGAGGAGGCGGCGCGATGAGTCTCACAAAGACTCATTTCTGGCGGAGTTTGGGCGAGAGAAAGAAAAACTTCCACTGCTTCTGCTGCTTTCCTTGCGTGCAGCCAAAAGCAGAAGCAGAGTCCTGCTCCAAGAGGCAGCAGCAGTGGGACACATCAGGACAGCGCCGGCCAGCCACTCGTCAGCAGGCCGCTCTCCTGGCCGGGTCTGGCTGCAAGTGGCAATGGCAGGCAATGGCGACAGGACATCCAGTTGCAGTGGCATGGCCGGGCCGACGGCATGGTGCAGAGTCCTGGGAAGCATCGCTGGAAGCGCATGTATGGCCGCAGGGACGAACAGCTGATGAGCGGCTGTGTTGCGCTGCCACTGGAAGTCCCGTCACTGCCGTCGCCTCCCTGTTCTTCGTGCCAGCTGCACACCTCGTTGCCTGCCGGTGCCACTCGCGGCCAGACCCGGCCAGGAGAGCGGCCTGCTGACAAACGGCTGGCCGGCGCTGTCCTGACGTGTCCCACCGCAGCCTCGCTCGTCGTTGGACTCGCCAGCTCCGACGGTTGCATCTCCGTGCCCCCCACCCCCAAGTATGGCAAGCCCCGGATCGGGACTCGACAAGGGGCCCTCGGCTGCATGTTTCCTGGTGCCATGGCAGGGCTGGGGCTGGCAAGAGTGTGCAAGAAACACCTCCAGGCGCCCAGAGAGATAGAACGAGAGGCAGTTCCCGATCAGCTCAGCTGATCCGCGGGTCACGATTAAGGGGCCCAGCTACCATTAGCTGACTAGGGAAGGGAAGGGCTGCCTCCTGTACTGGCCACGCCCACCCCTTCACTAGGGCTTACTTTTGGGGTAGGGCATATATTCCCCCCCAAAAAAATCGGGCTAGGGCATATATTATCTCCCCCCCAAAAAAATCGGGCTAGGCCTTACTTTTTGAGTAGGTCGTATTTTTCGGGAAACACAGTACTTAAGAGAGGGGACAACAGTAACAGTCTTGCTCTTTCTTCAAATATAAATACAACATGAATGAAGCATTAGTTAGAAGACAGCCTCTTCTATTCCATGGACATTTAGATCAAATATTTACTTTCCCCCCCTTGAAATGGAAGATAGCATTATAATTAGATTGTATTTCATGAACTGGAGTTTATTTCAAATGTGTCTATTAGTAGCCTTTAAAGGGTTTCTCCTTTTTTTTTTTATTTCAATAAACATTAATACCTACATATTTTCTGAAAGTCATACTTTATATCTGTAATTATATACCGGTAATCAGTATTATAAATTAACTTGGTGCCTAGCTTCTTACAGGACTGCTTTCTCCAACCTGAGTAAGCCCATCTATTACATTCTTCCCAGGAGAAGCTTCTGGTCATACACCATTTTTGTTAAATACTGGCAGCCACCCCCAACTGGTACCAAGGACCGGTTTCGTGGGAGACAATTTTCCCCGGACCCGGGGGGGGGGATGGTTTCAATTTTGCTCATTCGCCCACCACTCACCTCCAGCTGTGCGGCCCAACCCCTAACAGGCCACAGACTGGTACCAGTCCATGGCCCAGGGGTTGGGGATCTGTAAGGGGAATGGAGGCCAAGAGAGATTGCTTCTCAGTTGCTACTCAGGTCTTGTGGGATACAATTTCCTTAGAATTAAAGCTTATTCCATCTCTTATAATGTTCTGGAAGCTATTGAAGATTTTTTTTTTCTGAAAAGCATTTGGTTGAATAGTTTGTTATCACATTTAATTACATTAATTTAATTTTTAATATTACTTAATTTGGTTTTCCTATTATTTGTTTTATTTTTTTATTTTATTATTGTTACCCTTAGTCAGGTGCAAGGGACCAGAAATGACACAAGGAGTTGATCAGAGTGGTATGTTTATTGCTACTTGCTTATTGACAGGAATCTCGCCAGACTAATATATTTACCACAGGAACTACTAGATAAGCACTGCAAGTTTAGGGAGGACTTCAGCTCCAGATTCCACCACACCATTGTATTGTTGTGACTTAGTTATTGGTTGCTTTATTTATATCTATCATAGATGCTTTAACTGAAATGATTGCTTCTGTTTTGTAAACTGCTAAGCATCTATAGTGATTTGATGGTAAATAGAATTAATTGCATCAGCTATAAAAATTAACTAAAGGGAGTTTAGTAAAAATTTACTAAAAATTAACTAAAAATTAATTAAAGGGAGCTTTTGTTAGTTTATGGCAACACTTAAAGATATTTAAATTACAATCAATAAATTATTCCACTAAAGTACTCCAGCTAGTAAAGCATGAAGTAAATTAGATCTTTACTACTGTACTTGCTTTTTCCATAATGACCATAATTCTAATTACTAAAAATGTAAGAACATCCATTTTTATTTTTAAATGTTTACCCAATATAAGAATAACTAAGAATAAATAGGAACATCAAAAATAAGAGTCACAAATGGAAACTTCTTTGAAATAGTACTTAACCTACGGAGGGGAGGGAGGAGAATGTAACACAATGTACACTTATTTCCAAGATGAATACTTACAAGTTTATGAAAGTGTTACACACACACACACAAAAAAAAACCAGCTTAGCAGAAGTTTATAAACTGAGTACTATTGGAAGAACTGGCAATTTCACCCACACTCCATTTAAAACATGGCATAACCCAAAATGTCAGTAAGATCCAGTTACTAGATCACTATTTTTGTACCACAGTTTGTTCCTAATGTACTCTCTAAAGTGCTTCCTGGACCTATGAAGAAATATGGTGTTCCCTAAATTGCAGAGCACTGAATACTGGGACAGTGAATTCTCAGGTACTATGTTGGAATGCAACAACTTCTAGGAAGCTTCTACTGCGCTCTAAATTTGTTGCTGAGTATCAATGTATCCCTCTTGCTGCCAAGACCACAAAGTTCAAGTCATACAAACCAGTTCACGTTTTCCTCTTTGGCAAGGTTTTTTTTTTTTTTTTTGCAGAGCCAGAGAACTGTGCCCCTGCAATATCAAACATTTTTTTTAGTCTACAACTATTTTGTTTTCTTCTGTCAATGGCACAGATAGGTAAAGGCAGTTAGGTGGGAAATACAGCACGACAGCACAAACCACACAAGTTTCTGCCCTTCTAATTAGAGGAAGAATATTCTGGATGCAATCCATATAGCTAATGCCCAGATTTGTGATTGACATAAATTGTTTATTGTAAAATTCAAGCTTGCTTTTTATTTAAGGACCTAGAAGTGCAGTTGTAAACACTATTTTTCACCAATGGAGATGTCACTAATGTCATTTTTCTTATGGGCAACAAGGATTTTAAAACATCAGCTAAAGTAAAAGCTGTAAGGAAAAAATAGCAGAAATTTACTATGGCTCACTCACTGTTATTATCTCATGTAGTGTTCTTATGCACTTTCTTCAGGGATTATTTTAAAATAATAAAGTTCCTTTGTCAATCTTTTCTTTTGGTACAGTTCCATTTCTTTGCATGCTCTATCAGCAATAAGCATTCTATACCACTTCCTAATGCTGCTAAAGTACAAAATGATTTTACAATCTTCTCCCATTGCTTTCTAAAAATAGACAATGTAGAAAATCTGTACAAACTGGGTAAGTGCCAGAATAATATGAAAGAATTTGGAGAACTAACAGAAACTATTAAAAAAGGACAAAGAATATAAAAAGATATTTCCTTTTCTCTAACAATCCAGGAAAATATAGGTAGCCCTTGATTTATGACCATAATGGAGCTTGCCCATTATGGTCATAAGTTGTGACAGTCGTAAAGCGGGTCACCCACATGACCAATCCAATTTTATGACCTTTTTGTGGTGATCAGTAAGCAAATCACAGTCAACTCAACTCATTGTTCACTATGGGGTGTTTTTGGCGAAAGCTAGAAGTAAGTGCCAGTTTTCGGCAAAAATGTTGTAAACTGTGGTCACATAACTGCAGGATCCTGCAAACAGCCATAAATTTGGGCCAGTTGCCGAGTGCCTGAAATGCAGTCACGTGACCACAGACTGGAGGGCAGATATCAGAACTTTGGAACCAGTACCATATTGGTGGGGGGGGTGTCCATCGTAATTTTGAACAGACACAAAGTGAACGTTTATACGTCAAGGACTACCAGTATTTTGAAAAAAGGCATGAATTTAAGCATAGTTAAGGAATGCAGTCCAAGTGCCCCTTTATTGATGCAGATTAAATTGGCTTATTTCCTCAAGCTTGTATTATATGTTGCAATATCCATTTATAAACTGAACAGAAACATAGAAAAATGACCACAGAAAAAGACCTAGTGATCCACCAAGTCTGCCTTTTGAGTTTGTTTTTTCTTTTTTCTTTCTTTCTTTCTTTATTCATTGTTTTTATTAAGTTTTATTTTATTTTCTACTTTTGTCAGATGATGGATGTGTGTTTATCCCCAGCATGTTTCAACTCAGTTACTGATGTTGACCCATTATCTCCACTGATTTCTAATGAGTCTTAACAGGTTCAGGCGTAAGGCATCAGATAAAAAGAGGAGGGAAAATTGTGAAAATAGTCTACAAGGCAATCTTAATCAGTTTTCCTGATTAAACTGTTGACCTGGTCTTCAGCAGAGTTAAGTTCAATAACAGGATATACATACTATATATCCTTTGGATCCATAACCTTTAATTGGGTGAAAGTGTACATCATTTTTTTCAACCAGGGTACCTCAATTGGGATAACTTCCAGAATGTATCCAAAATCTGGGACCCTTGATTCCCCTGGAATTGAACTTTGGCAAACTTTATCAAACATTTAATGACATAAAAATTATGATAAAGCATCTTCTGGCAAAATACCAAGTGTTATAAAAATATATATGGGCTTTTCCAATACCTTAGCAGCTCTGCCATTGTCAAAGGCATTGGAGAATCTGGTAAGGAAATATCTCCAAAAGGATGACCCTTGCCTAGTTAGTAACTGTAAGCTTGTTTACATCTGTGATAGCAAGTGATGAAAAATCGCATCAGAGACAGCAATAGCCACGGAGCCAAGTCAGCACAAAGAGCAGGGGAGGAGCTATTTGGAAAGGTCTGTCCTGAAACTAAGAACGTGCTGTACCATCTCTTTCAGAGGACACACATACACAGTTATCAAAGATCAGCCTAGCCCTAGATCTAACTAGAAGCGAGTGCTAGCTCTGAATCCCTATCCAACCCTCGCCTCTGCTGCTGCTGTCACCTTCAGCATCAGCGTCCAGCAACCCTTCCCCTCCAGATTCAGCCACCCTCTGGACGTCCTTGTGTTTATGCACAGGGTCCAGATGCACCTAAGCGCTCGTTCTGCCTGCAGAGTGATCCGGCAGGCAGGCAGGCAGGCAGGCAGAAGGGGAGCTCGGGCAGCACGGTCGCCCCTCTCACCAGAAGAAGGTGTTGGTCCCGTCGTCGTACACCTCGGACTCAGTGCTGCGCCGGTCGCCATGAGTGACGACAGCGGCGTCTGGCGCTGCTGCCGATGCAGCTGCTGCCACTGGCGCCGAGTCCCCGCGCGGCCCCTCTCCAACCGGCAGAGAAGCGCCGTTGGGGGGCGGCGGCGGCGGCGAAGACGGCGGCTGCCCTTCCTCCAGCGCCGCTTTTCCGGAGGCGCCTCCGTGACTCCTCCGCTCCCCGCGCCTCATCACTAGAGCGACCGCAACTCGCGAGGCTTAAGCGATGCTCGGCGCGCGCCCTGCCGATCCCTCCGCGCGCCCCATGCGAACCTCCGAAGAACCAACACAACAGCTCTTGTTCAAGCGCCTTTTCAGCACTCGCTCGTGACCCTGCGTGGGACGAGGTTGAGGGGCGGGACTTCTCTCGGAGGAGACGTGAGCGGCTAAGGCCTGCGGGGCGCATGCGCGTACCGAACCTCTCTTATATTCTCTCTCTCTCTCTCTCTCTCTCTCTCTCTCTAAAAAGTATACTAAAAATACTCTCTAAAAATATACTTAAACAAAGACGGGGAAAAGGGGGGGGGAGTATGTTCCTGTCGTCGAAGAATAGTAGCCAGGGAGCCAGCATTTCAAACAAGCCTTTATTGGTCCCCTGCCTAATTTAAAAAGCTCTTTGCAAATGACCACTTCAGGTTTTTGGAAAGAGCAATTTACTCCTCCCCCCCCCTTATACAACAACTCTGAGCTGAGGGAAGAAAGAGATCTGTGTCATTGGACTAGTAGTTGGGTGAAAGTAAAAACAAAAAAATCCTGCAAAACTATTTTAGAATTAGAAGTTATAGTAGAATAATTACACTAGGGACCCTGAGATCCCTGTGCCTTTCACTGCCTTGTAACACGGAGAAATGCAGCTGGTGATTATCTTTTTAGCCTCTTTCTGAACTAGAGCAGGGGTATGATGTTTCAGTTTCTGTCCACCTGCAATATATCCAGCACTGTGAAATCTTGAAGACCAACATATTTATTGTGGCATAACCCTGCCAAATATAGAGACCCTTATTTTTACTGGGTAGGTTATATGTAACACATCCTGCTGTATAATTATGGTAATGTTCACTGCTGATTTTCCAGCAAAATTAGATTGTTACCATTTTTAGGATGTAACACTAGAATATTTGGTCAAAAATAAATCAATTTGAGCTCAATATAATTTACTTCTGAGCAAATATTCATATGATTGCATTAGATCAGATTGCATGTAAATTCATTTGAGGGCTGCTGACGCCTAGTATTGAGTAAGCACCTGTGGCTATTATAGTAATTTGTTTATTCTAATATATAATTGGTTACAACTATTGTTTTGTTAACTTGTTATCTGTACAGGTTTTGTATTTTGAGTTGTGGGTTTTCTTTTAAATTGCTGTGGGTTGCCAGTTTTGGTGAGAAACAAATGTGATAAACAAATTCTACTTTAACACTTTTAAGAAAATATTGTTAGGATGGTATTAACTATGTCGTCCATGATTCGTGCATTTCAGCCAGTGTAAATGTGCATTGCTGGCTTACAGTTGGAAGACATTATTGCTCCAATTATGTTGATTGTTTATTCATGTATTATATTTTCCTTAATTACAGTGCCCATGGATGTTTTATTTTCACATACAGTTATGAGTTGCAGCATTGGGGCAGTTTAGAAATCAAATAAATAAAAATTAGTATCCCTGCTCTGCAGATGGTCACTTTCAGATTACAACTTGATTCCTGTTGACATGGACAGATCCATGCAATGGTAGTTGTCACTGCCTTCTTCCAAAACTTTTTGACTTCGCAGTCTGGTGGCCTACAGTACTGGAATTTCCTTGTTGTCTCCCACCCAAGTATTAATCAGTTCCTGCTTTGCTTCCAATCCCAGATAAGATTGACCTGGGATTATTCCTCTATGCAGGATTAACAACTACAACAGAAGTTTATTTGTATAGTTCCAATGAATGGAAAATCACTACCTCCCTGGCTAACTTATTCCATCATGGGACTATTATTCTTCAGAATTTTTTTCCTGCCATTCCTCATACTGCCTAATGGGGTGACAAAAACTTGTGACTTGCGATGTAACATAGTTTCACTATTTGATGAATACTGTTGCATTCCAATGTTATTTTCATCTCTAAACAGTCTCCGTTCCTCCTGTCTCTTTATAGGACTTGATTTCCCTTGTTCATCCTTGCTGCCTCTGTTCTGAACCGGTTCCAGTTTCTCTGAATCCTTAATGTATGCTCAGAACTGAACATAAGCATTCAAGAACAAAGTGGAACAATAAGTTTTTGTGGTTTAGAAGCCATGTCTGGTGGTGATGTCCAACATTTCATTTGCCGTTTTTGCAGACCTAGTACTGGTTCATATTCAGTCAGAAATAAATTACTATGTGACTTGTTTTTCATAAGTTCTATTGTCAAGCGCTCTACTACTGCCACCCAATCCTGCTATGTCACAGGGAAAAGTGTTGCCAAATGATTTTGACACATCATGAGAATCAAATAGAGTCCCTTGGGAGTTGGGCGGCATACAAATTTAATAAATAATAAATAAAATATCTTTTCAATAAACTTCATTGCCACTTTGAAGAAGCAGGATAGAAAGCAGATTGAAGCTTTTGAGCTTGGTGTTGCAGAAGCCTTGAGAAAAACATGGATAGCCAAGAAAATGTATAGGGAAAAAATCAATTCAGAATTCTCATTCAAAGGACAAATAACCAGGCTCAAATTACCAATTTTGGGCAGATGCAAATATTTGATTAATGAGGATATTAGATACATAGTTGGAAGAAGGGCCAAGTTGGGGACAAATGATCCTAGAGAAGGTCTAGCTATGTGGTTGCTAATACTCCACACTGACGAATAGCCACATAATCACTGCTAAGCCAGGTAGCCCTTCATATCTTATGTATATAATACTAAGCAGAAAATTTTGCATTTTATTTCATTTAAAGCCCATTTCTCTGTCAACTTGAATTATATTTGAATTTTATTTACATCTTATGAAATATTAAGTATCCCACTGAATTTGTAATTCACAAGTTAATTCCTCTATCCCATCCGAGTCTCTTTCAAATAGATAAAAACATCAATGTTCAATTGTGTTTGCTTTTCTTCACATATTGTGCTAAGCCACAATTTTATTAATCGTGTTTTGTTAGGTCACAGTGGTTAGGCTCATAAATAATGTTATGCCTCAAATGAGTTACAATATATTCTGTTTTAGTACAATGTGTAAAGTTAGTCATGTACTTAATTGTGAAGTTTGTTTTTGCTGGCTGCTCCATTATGGTTTGAGGATGAGTTTTGTTTATTCATCAGCACAAATTGGTCCTCCCTTCCCAGGATCATTCCAGGGTAAGCCAAAGGTTCTTGAAATTCTGAACGTACATTATTTTATAGGTAGTACTCCAAGTGCTATATTTTTGTTGGAAGGTTTAGATCAGCAGTCTCCAACCTTTCTGTCTTTGCAGATCAGTGGGTGGGGGAGAGAATGGTTCTGCATGAGCGGCAGGCATGCGCATGTATGTGGGCAACTCTATTTGCACAAGCAGCAGGCATGTGCACCTCTGCTGCTCAAACAAATGAAGTTGCATGTGTCACAAATGGAGCTGCACACTCACACAAATGGAGCTGCATGTTCTGAATGGGCCATGGTCTGATAGTGGGCCACAGCCCAAGGGTTGAGGACCGTGGTTTAGATGGAGTTAATCAGTTCAACTAAATTCATCTTTTTTCTGCCTTTGTCCTGTATTTGATGATTGCAGGTTATTCATCTAGCCTTGGCAATGTAGTCCTTGGTCTTATATTTTTTTTTGCAGTTTGCAAATAAATTGGAAGTGCCTGGCAAAATTCTGAACCTATCTATACAAGTAGCAGGAGCATGTCACTAGACTTAATCAAGAAGTGTATTGTGAAGCATTACTAAAGCTTTTTTAAGTAGTGCTAAAAAAAGGTAGCTTCTTCAACTTGACCAATGCAGACAATTATATAAGCTGGAAGAAATATTTTTTTCTACTCCCGAATTCATAGGATAGTCACCTTCGAAAAAAACAGACTGAAAAATTTTCTAAGAATTAGCTCTCTACATTAGCCTATAAATATTTAAGGTTACATGCACTACTTCATTTCACATTCTTACCAACTTACATACCTAAATGCAAAGCTTGTTTGCCAGAACTGAAAGGCTTGCTTAATGTACCAAGGCAATCATTACTATCATTCTTGTGTTCCAAAAATCTATCTTGGGAATGTATTGCAGATTCACTAAGAACGCATTGGTGGTGTTATATTTACCTTGCTCATCCATTCTGAAATTATAGAATTCAGCTACGGACCACAGTTCCAAAAATATAGTACTATATAAAAAAGTTAATATAAACATTGATCCTCACCGGGAAGTCTCTTGGCACCCATCTCTCACTTAGCAGTCTTATCTAAATCATGTTGAAATGAGAGTCTCTCCACGAATTTTGGTTTTGGAATTGGTTTTTAAAAGCTTTAGCATCCAGATAGGAGTTCTCAATTATGCACAGTCAAGTACAATACTGAATTAATCATTACATATTGAAAAGTTAATCCATTGCCAAATGGAAGTTCATAGATGCTGTAGGAGTTTTCACAATATGAATATATACTCATCTTTTGATACTTGTATTGCAGGGTTTTCAGATTCCTTGTAATTCAGAATATCACAACTATAATTTTATCAAAACGAAAAAAGTGAATATTGGGATCATGGCGGGTTCAAGCTATAGAATGCTTTGAATTGCAGAGTGATGGGTGCCTGGAGGCAAATGTCTATTTCTAAAAATGAATATTAACATTTTAGGAAACAGAAATTAAATATTTTGAACACTAAAATATACTTATTTTTTTCTTCTGATTATGTACTTCATCTTAAAACCAGAAAATTTTGATTTTTTTTCTAGTTAAAGGCCAAAATATTGGCAAATTTTGCCCTATCTAGAATATTCTGTTCAAAAGTCCATGGTGACTATATTGCCAAGGACTCATAGCCAAAAAATTATGTAAGGCCATTGCCAGAAATAAGGATTGTCCCAGGAAGGCTAAACTACAGATCTACATCCTAGGATGAAGAAAATAGTATAGGTGATTGCAGAACTGCCAACTTTAATCGGATAATTCCTGGAAATCTGGTAATGTTCCAGAAGTCTGGAGTGGTGCAAAAATTGTCCCATTTTCAAACAAGGGGAAAAAGAGGTCCTTTTTAAATAGTGTAATTGGGAACACTTGGCTAAGAATACAGCAATTTACAAGAGTCAGCATAGGTTTGTGACAAATAAGTCATGCCAATTAACCTTTTTTTTTTTTGACAGAATTACTTGCCTAGTAAATCCAAGGAATGCCGAACATAGTGTCCTTTGATTTCAGCAAAGCATTTGACAAAGTATTGTATTTTATTAATAATTTTATTAAAATATACAATTAAGATAAAAAATTAATACAATTTTTTTTAAAAATGAAAGAAAAATAGCACAGAAAAGAAAAAAAAACTGAGTAGCAAAGGAAGTGTCTTTCAAAGATGCTGAATGTGAAGGAAAATGACTATTCTCTTGTAGCTTGCAGCTTGGCCAAAATCACAGTAGATGGTGCTATAAGATAATTCAGTCATCCACACTTAACCTACAAACCTAAGTCTCAGATTCTGGACAACTGTAGAATATGGGTATTTCTTTATTCTATCAATCCCACTGCATTTCTAGCTATCATCCAGAGCATACCTATGATTCATTGTTTGAGTTTACATATCCTAAACCATGTTTGTTTAAGGCCTGGATTGTTGCCCAAGGAGCTGCTGATACAGTTCTACAGAGGAATTATTGAGTCTGTCATCTGCACCTCTATAACTGTCTGGTTTGGTTCTGCAACCCAACAAGACAGAAACAGACTTCAGAGGATAATTAGAAATGCAGAAAAAACAATTACTACCAACCTGCCTTCCATTGAGGACCTGTAGACGGCACGAGTCAAAAAGAGGGCTAC
>QLTV01003957.1:1449007-1465173 GCA_003457575.1 Thermophis baileyi | reverse complement strand
GTCAGTTTCCTCTGCTTCTCTAGTGGGGGCGTAGGCCCAATGTGTAGGTGTAGCTTCCAGTACCCATCCTCCCACTTTATGGTGGGGGTCCACTTGTCTAGCCACGCAAGCCCCAAAATGAATGCTTCAGACATCTTGGGGGCAACTATGAACCAGATAAGTTCGTGGTGGCGTCCCATTTGCAAGTCTATCAACTCGGTGAGGAGAGTGGCGGGGGGGCCCCTAATTAGCGATCCGTCCACTTGTTGGAAACAGATTGGGTTTGCTAGGGGCCTGGTGCTGATCCCTAGCTTCTCTACCACTGCCTTGCTGATTCGACATCTTGAGCAGCCCGTGTCTATCATGGCATCTACCTCTCCCTCCTTCCCCGTCCCTGGCACCGTGATCTTGGCCTTAATGAGGAAGGGGCGAACGGCTTCACTCACCATTGGGTCGTCTTCGCCACTGCCTCCCTCGTCCCATCGCGGGGCCAATTCCTCCGCTGGCAATGTTTCTGCGTCATCAGGCGGGGGAGGGGACTCCTCTGCTTGTAGGGCCAAGTGTCCGAGCTCTGGCAGTTTCGTGGGCTTCTTTCGGGGCCCAGGAGGTGGCCTTGTCCTCAGTAGCGCGATGGGGGTCGGCGCCAGGCACTCCGAAGCCCGGTGGCCTGCTTGGCCACATCGATAGCATTTCACTGGCCGCGTTGATTCAGGGCATGTGGCGGCAGTTTGCCTCAGGGGAACCCGGCGTCCCAAAACCCTCCTGGCCGGGCGGTCTGCGGGAGGCTTTTTTCGATCTTGAATTACGTGATCCAGAGTGATGGCGGTTGCGTACCACTCTTGGACTCTACAAGGGACCCCTCGGATCTCACACGCCTCTTTTAGTTCGGGATCCAGGGCATCCCAGAACGTGTGCACCAAGAGTCGTTCGGGCCAATCTTGCACTTTCCCAGCTGCTCTTCTGAATTCCCACACTAATTCTTTCACTGGGTGGCCCGCTTGCTTCAACTTCTGAATTTGTTCTTCGGCTTCCACGTGTTGGGCTGCATCGTGGAACCGGATCCTCATTAGTTGGACGATCTCATTCGCGTCGTCTAGTTCTGGGGCCGTTTCGTCATGGAGTTCAGCCACCCACTCCGCTGCCTCCCCCTTGTTCATTCCCTTGGTTATCTTGTCAATTAACTGTCTATCTGACGGGAATTGTGCTCCGTGCTCATCAACATAAGCCCACACTCGGTGGAGGAAATAGGCTAGTTTCTTGGGATTTCCATCGAACGTGGCACGGAACCGGGGGGGGTGGCTCCCGGGCCGGCGGGGTGGCAGCTTGCACTTGCATGGCCGGCAGAGTGATGGCTTGTTGCGGGGGCCCTCCGATTAGCCCCCCTCCCAGCTGCACCTGTTGGCCTCCTCCAAACGCGCCCACATCGGCGGGGAGGGGTCCCTGCGCTTGCAGCGGGGGTTGTGCGGCAGGACCTGGCATCACGGGGGGCTGTTGCACCACTCCAAGCCCCAGCATGAGGTTGGGTGGCAGAGGGGATCCATGGTCCATGGGCATTGTGCCCATCCCATTCTGGGGAAGAAAGCCCACCAAGGTGGGGCTTGCCACGGCGGCACGATGCCAAAGTTTGGTGGCTGGGCTGGAGTTGGCAGTCTCCACGCTCCCTGCTGCCAAGGATGCAGGCTCCCTAGGCCGGCTTGGTGGGTCGCCCGCAGTTCGGGGTGAAGGGTGGTCCACGTAGGCTTTGCCCTGGTGTAGAGGTCCCCTGGGGTCCCGCTGGCCGCGGTGTGGAAAGAGGCTGTGTCCCCACTCAACTGGGGCCACAGGTGCTTCCTTGGAAAGGAGAACGTGGGTTGGGCCAGGTTCCATCTAGTGGTCTCAGGTCCCAAGGGGAATTTGTCCAACTTACGCTTAGGCATCCAAACTGGTCGTGGAGATCCATCAGCGATTGACTGCAAGACAGCGGCTGGGATCCCTCGCCTTCGGACCGACTGGTGAGCGTGATCTTCTGTTGCCTCCACTCATGGGCCGTGGCCAACCCCGCACCCAGGTGATGCTCCCACGCTTGCTTGGGGGCCTCCCACACTCAGCCCCCCAATTGCTCCTTGAGAGGTCCACTCTGGCTGAGAGAGGGGCTCAGGGGCCGGCTGCTTACACCGAGCCCCCGACTGGCATTCTCTCTCTGCGGCCTCCATGGCAGCTGCAATCTCCAGGATAGTAGCGGCTGCTGATGCTTCCAATGGATTCATCCTCTACTTGTTCCCCTGCAGCTTGCTCTGTCTCCTTCGGTTTCTCCTCCATCTTTCCTGAGTCTTTGCGCTGCCCGTTGCCGGGTCGGTGCTGGGGCTCAGGACCCTGAACAGCGCCCCGAGGCTCGGGGTAGCTGGATGACTTTTTAAGAGAGATTCGGGTTAGTGTCAGGGTTCCAAATAGCATCTAAACCTAAATCAGAGTCCAATGCAAAGTATTGCTCAAAGTTCCAATTTATTAATAGAGCCATGTTGGCACAGCTGTGAGAAACCCGAATATGACACTACAAGGGTTTCTCCACCCAGTTGAAAGGTCAAGCCCCTTGTCCCCACACCCACAAGTTCATCACGTTGGCCAGTCGTCTTCTGCCAACGTGTCCGTTACTCCCATCAGCTTCCGGGCAGGTGCTGGACAAAGGATGACCTTGAGAATCTAAAGGAATTTGTTATGGCTGCATTTCTACATCCCTCATGCAATAGCCCCTCCCAAATTCCCACAGCAAGAATACGTTTCAAAAGCATAAAGTGTGGCAGGCCAAAGTGTCCAAATAAGATGGCTTCGGCCTGACAGAAGGATTGTTAGAAATGGAACATTCATCTATTCAACAACCGAGTTAAATTCAGGCTGATTATGAGAATCACAAGAATAAGAAGACTTGATAAACTGTAAACTATCTGTTGAGAAAACTGATGAGCTCCTCCTCACTGGAAATGTTCAGATGGCCATCTGTCGGGGATGGTTTAGTGAACTTCCTCACTAAACAGGGAATCGGACAAGGTGATTTGTGAAGTGCCTTCCATTTTATATATACTAAGGTCCTGTGAACCTTGATTAATAAAATCATGTCTTATCAACGGATTATGTAGACTGAATTTTATACACTTGAACCACTTTATCTGAATAATGCAGGGTGTTTGATTCTAGTTTGGCATGTTTTGTTAATATAGCCTTCGTAACTTGTAAATCAGGGTTTATGGCTATTGTGTAACTCAGCCTTGTGATTTTAAAACTCAATTACGGTTGAGCAAATTATAGCTTAGGACGTGTGACTCTTCTGGCATAATTTGATTGATGTTTGATTGATGGGTAATTGTAATCAAGCATTAGGCAACGAAGCAATTGTTTATTTCTTAGGCAAGAATAACAGATCCAGATGCTCAGGCATGGGAGTTGTCTTAACCCAAGGGTGTCTACCTACCATGGCTGATATAGAAAAGCAGAGACCAATTCATATCTAGTATATGTTTTTCTAGCCCAGAAAATCCCTTCATTTTGCAATCCATGTCTATCCTACTAGTACTACCAGTCATTATACTACTACTATTACTACAAGTGCATTCCTAAATGCATTACAAAGAAGGAAAATACTAATATAGATCAAATAATTCATTACAGAGCAACCTCTGCAATATGCTAGTGGTTCTCAACCTGTGGCCCGCAAACCCCTGGGGGGCTGCAATGTAATCACAGGGGGTTCAAGAAGGCTTGAGGAAATGCTATGATTCAAATCTTGAGTTAAATCTTGGTGGTGTCCATGGCCACAAAAGGTATTTAAAGGGGGTCCATGATGAAGAAAAGGTTGAGAAACACTGCAGTATCCCAATTTAAAGCAGTTTCTGCTGCCTGTGTCACATTTTTGTAATGAGCTGCTGGGAAGAAGGCGCTGAGGATTTTTTAAATATGGAACATACAATAAAAAGGGCAAAGAGTACAACAGGCCTTTACAATTAGCACAGTATCTCTAATGCCTCACAGATATGATTGGAACTCTAAAGCTAAGCAAGTTTAGGCCTGATTAATAGAGAGATAAAAATCACCCAAAAATTCCAGTTCTGGGGAGTAGAAAACATGCTACAAGATGACAGTAGTAAATTACTTCCATATTGTTAACAAGAAAACTGCATGGATGTGTCCCTCTAGTGACCAGGAATTAACTCAAGAGTGTCTCTATCTTTATTCTTGTTATGGGAATTGTAATCTATCAATCTTGAGGGTACTAGGAGCAGAATGGGACCATTAGGAAAGATCCCTAAAAGCTCTAAAAGTCATCAGTGTTACCCAACACTTGATGAAATTGCACATCTCATTGAATTGCCAGCTTTTCAAGCAGCTACCATGGACACAGGTCAAAATAACTAATCATTTTTGTTCAACAATTATCACACTAAGCAGAAACCAGGCAAAGCACAGAGGCTTGGTTCACACATAGCACTATACATTGTGTATGGGAGTAAGTATGTGTATATGTGGGGTGGTTTATTAATTGTAGTTTACTGTATTTTTCGGAGTATAAGACACACCTTTTTACTCCCAAAAAGAGGGTGAAAACTTGGGTGCGTCTTATACACCGAATGTGGCTCCACCCAGCCACCCCCACCCTTTGGCCTCTGCCTCCCAGAAATTTACCTCCTTGCAGCAAACAGTGCAGAGCCTGATTAGCAGAAGCAACTGATTATCGGCCTCCCGACCATCAGCTGAGAGGCTGCAGGCAGGCCCACATGCTAAAATGAAAGTGAAACTAGAACTGCAAGGAGGCAACTTGCTGGGAGGCAGAGGCAGCATTTTATTTTCTTGTGCAAATCAGACTGCTGAAACTGGATGCAAGGATGTAAGTCAATAACTATAAATTTCTATAGAATGTTCAAATTATTAGACTTATTTTTTAAAGACTGCTTTATTATTGTTCTAGACAACTGAACAAAATGAAGCAGCTTTTTAAAATAAATGCTTGATCTGAAGAGGGCGAGGAGTTAGTGTGACTACATTAAGAAAACTTTCTGGCATTAATATACTGCCATAATGTACATTTCTCTAATTCTTTGCTATTTCTATGGATCAGGCACACATGCACAGAAATACACAGCAAACAGTGTATATCATCTGTGCTGTTTGCTGTTTGCTGTTTGCTGGGAGGCAAATTGCTGGGAGGCAGAGACAGAGGCAGTTTTTTCCCCCCTTGTTTTCCTCCCCCAAAACTAAGGTGCGTCTTATACTCCGGTGCATCTTATACTCTGAAAAATACGGTACTTACTATACCACAATAAAACGGCAATTTAGTACAATGGATTAACCTAATATGTAGGTATCCTATACACCGATTATTTCCCATTTTCTTTCACTGTATCTAATGAGATAGAATGAATGAAAATGAAATATAATGATTATTGTAAGATGTTAGATGACCACTGGATTTAGGTTTAAGTTTCTAGCAATGTGTCTCAGTTCAATATCACACAGGATTATTGGGAAATGAGGGGAGAACATCCTGGAGAACATCCTGGAAGCTAACTTGAGCTCCTGTAAAAAAGATGGATCATAAAACTATAAATGACACACACACAAACACACACACACACACACACACACACACACACAGAGAGAGAGAGAGAGAGAGAGAGAGAGACACAGACAGACAGACAGACACACACACACACACACAATAATGACTAAAAACAAATTCAAAAAAGCCCTGTTAAGTGTTCCCTTTCTTCCTGAAATTGCTTATCTGGGAGTAAATAAATTGCATAATGAGGAGATGATAACCTTGTACTGCAATTCATGAACCTTCTTATACACTTCCAATAAAAGATTATTCATAATGAGGTAAGCTATTGTTTAATTATGGTTTACTGATCGATTAGGTACATAATCACACTATGGTGTACAAATCACAGCAGCAGGGTTCATATTACACACTGAACCCAAATCTAACATGTCACTTAAGGACTAATTTAAGAAATTTTGGGGTCCATGCAATGCCAGGTATGGAGATCTTCCTACATTCTAGATGAGTATACAACCTTTCTGATGAATTCTTACAAAGCAAGGAGGAGGAAAAGGCACCATGCTTTAGAGGAAATTTCCCTTTCTTTAGACAAAAATGATACGAGAACGGGTGCAGAGCATTTTTGCGCAGGTATTCAACAGGGTTCAGCAGAGTCTTCTTCTTTACCTTCCTTTTTCGACGGTCCTTTGGTCCAATGCAGCCGCAGTGACTCCCTTAAACTGGTTCTGAGCCTTTTTACAGTTCCGTGTGATGTGAATCCAGTTAAAAATAAATAAGTGGCTCCTGATGCCATCCCCAAAGTCAGACTGATTTTTATCTTCTGCTCAGCTAGTTAACCTGGTTTGGGAGGGGGGGGGAGAGAGAAACTCCCGTACGATGATCTATTTACACTTTGAGGAAGAAAACGCTCGCGCTATAGTAACAAAGGGAAGCGCGGAGCGCACACCCATCCCTGAGCAAGACTGCAAAGGGCTTGGCTCTCCCCGCCCCTGCCCGGCTACTTTTTCGTATCCTGGTTAAATCTGGCAGGGCGGGAAGTTTAGGGCAAGTCTCTCTTTCTCTCTGCCTGCGGCAACAGCGGCAGGTGGTGATTCTGTTGTCAGGAGGCGCACCGCAGCCAAACAGTCACACGCGGAAGTCCGGCCGCCTCGAGCACTCAGGCTTGAATTGGAACTAGAGACCTGGGAGCCTGAAAGGACGCCCCAAAGCAGCATGTGGCGGAAGGGTTCCCTCCGGCATAGCTCCTGAAGTTCGGTTAGCGGGCGAGGGAGTCGTAGATCGGAAGCTTAGGAGCGCTCGTCTCCGGGGCCTGTTGCGCGAGAGGAGCGCCGATCTCCCTCCACCATGCCGGTAAGAGGGCAGAACTGCAGGTCGAGTGTGAGCAAAGGTTAGCCGGAGGGGCAGCCCTAACTGGCTGAGCCACTTCGGAGACTCCCGCTATCCCGGGCGAGTGTTGTTGTCCCTTCACTCCCTGTGGTTTGGGGCCCAGGGACCGTACAGGTTCGAAAGCGGGGCGGTGTGCGGTGCCAAACACAAACGATTTGAGATTTCGTTCAACGTTTGGCACGGACGGAAGTGGCGAATGAGATAAATAAGGAAACCCCCGCAGCTAAAATGAACTGCGTTCGGCCCTTCAGGTATACCTCCAGATAATCTTTAGATTGTTGCGTGCCAGTAGGCACCCGCAAGACCGGAATTAAGCTACGGCCCCATATTCAACTTCCCGAATAAATCCCACAGAACCGTGTCGGAATTACATCTGAGAGCAGACACATTTCTTGAGCCTTTTCGGTCTTCCTTTGCGTCGGATCGAATCCATTACACATTTTGCAAGACTTTCTTTTCTATGTGCTTGTAAGCAGACTTTTCAATAGCCGGTTTAGAGTAGTGGTTAAGGCATCACGCTAGCCACTTTCTTTCAGCCTTAAGATTAGAAGAAGGCAATGGCAAACTGCTTCTTAGAAATCTTGCCAAGAAAACTGCAAGGACTCGTTTAGGCAATCTCTGAGAAGAAGAAAAATAAGCAGAGCAAAACATTTGTGTATGGCAACTGTTGGAATACCCCCCCCCCTTTCCCCAAAGTTCATGTTCTGGTTATGGCTGAAAATATGATCAATATTTCATTTTTACTTAGAAAATTATTTATTTAGGGTTCATATTACAACCGGAAAATTTTATAGAAAGATACAGTTGGTTTATAACTTAAAACTATGCAATTGATTGATCATTCCTTGGAGAAACACTATTAATTATGTTTATAAAGACAAATGCCATAGCTTAGAGGCTAGATTTCACTTGAATTGAACAGGTGTGCAGCCCAATCTTGCACATATTTCCTCAGAGTTTGGTGAGCGTTACAAAAGTTTATGAGTTGTTTCACTATTTGATTAGCTAACTATCCTGATTTCAGGGAAGGTGACTGTTGATAAGCTGGAATTTAAAGATGGTTATGCACTCATGCAATTAAAGTTTCCCAAGAGTTTCATACCGCTTTAGGCTAAGTTGATGGTTTACATCAGAGGCAGGTTCCTCTATTCTGGGTTATCTAATCCTTATTTGATACAGAGCTGCAGGAGCACTCTGAAAATAAACCCAAAGTTTATATAACTAGAAATCAGTGTACAAACCCCAGTCTTAGTAGTGTTGTGTTTCCTCTGAATCATCTTTTTGTTAGAAGCATTGGAAACCAAATAGCATTATGATATGTTGTATTTATACAACATACTAAAGTATAATTTCTTTTGAACATAGTTTATGGAATAGGTCAAAATGGCTGGGCTCACAAGATCATAAATCCAGCAGGTCTTATGTGCCCTTCTCACCAGCACTAAGGCTACCATATCTGCACTGCAAAAATCCAGATGCTCAATAGATGGCAACAAAGTTAAGCATAAACAGGTGCTCCTTGCTTAACGGCTGGTTGTTTTACAATCATTTGAAGTTGCGATGGCCACAGAACAGGTGCTTTAGAGCCCATAAACCACTTCTGGCCATCATAAAGGGTTGTGCTGCCCTGCAGCCACATGACCACATGTTGGGCGTGTCAACTTTATGACCTGTCAAGGCATTCCATGGTCATGTGACCATGATTTGTTATTATTATTTTGCTGGTTTAGATTATCGTCTAGAACAGTATTTCTTAAACTTCTTTGAGTCCTTTCTCATTTTTTAAATGTATGGAGGACCCCAAAAGAGGTTAATGTGGACGTTAAACTGCCCTCCTCCATGGATTACAAACTATTAACAGCTAGCTTCCTGTTAATATGCTAACACACGGTAAATATTCTAAAATGATTCAACTATTTTGCAGTTTATCTACAGGATGGATTGTAAATCAGATTATGCCTAATCAAATTACAGTGGTTTATAGAACAGTATAATAAAAAAGTAGTGTGCGTTTTCCATTTTCAGTTTCTCTTTATATTATTTTAATCATCTTTGACCCACCTTTTCATAACTTTTTCATTTTGATTGTTAAAAATAGGTCCATCCTGCATATAAGGTTTGGACTGTGTTTTGAATCTCAATTAATTTAACACATTTTAGCAGATCTTGGTCCTTTGAGTCACAGACAGAAGAAATATATTTGGTCTTGAATAGAAATTGGGTTCAAATGATAAGCTGAAATGATGAAAAGTTTTCAAGGTGATAATGATTCATAAAGTAACCTTTTAAAATACAATTATTAATGGAAACTGATGAACAGTGTCAAAGTAAAAACTCTAGGCAACTAAAACACCTACTATATTTTGTGCTTTAGAGACAAAGTAGGCAAAATATTGAATTACCAAAAATCATACGCTTGCTGAATAATTGAGAAAGCCAAATAATATCTTTAAGAAGTCTATATTCATTGATTATAGAAGGACTTTTGATTGTGTTAATCATGTCCAGCTGTGGAATGTTCGTAGGAAAATGGGAATCACAAAACATCAAATTGCCTCATGCAAAACTCACACCCAGGACAGGAAACCTGGGCAATAAAGGAGTGAGATGAGGCTTTGTACACTCTCCTTTTTTTATTATATTCATATTCTGAATGTAAACAGGGGGAAGCTGGATGAATATAAAGAATGTGATTTTAATATTGGAGGAAGAAACAGGAATAACCTGTCTGATGCTGATAAAATTACCCTGATAGCTGAAAATGCAAATGATCTGCAAGCTTTAATACTGAAAGTCAAGGAGCATAGAAGGAAATGGGATTAAAATTAAATACAAGTAGTCCTCGACTTATGACCACAATTGAGCCCAACATTTATGTTGTTAAGTGATACATTTTTAAAGTGAGTTTTGCCCCATTTTACAACCTTTCTTGCCACAGTTGTTAAGTGAATCACTGCAGGTATTAAGTTAGTAAGACGGTTGTTAAGTGAATCTGGTTTTCCCATTGATTTTGCTTGTCAGAAGGTTGCAAAAGGGATCAAATGATCTTGGGACATAGCAATGGTCATAAGCATGAACCAGTTGCCAAGCATCTGAATTTTGATCACATGATCATGGGGATGATACAAAGGTTTGTAAATGTGAGAAATGGTCATAAGTCGCTTTTTTCAGTGCCATTGTAAGTTTGAACAGTCACTAAATGAACTGTTGTAAGTTGACGACTACCCGTACAAATAAGAGCAAACTATTGAGAGCAAACATAGCAACCAATCTAAGGACCGATAATGAAGACCTTCTGGTGGACCTTTTGACTTTTAGGATGATCTATCAGCAGTAAAGGAAAAAATATACTAGGCACTAGTATAGTTTGGTAGAGTGGCCATGAAGGCATTGGAAAAAATACTCAGTTGTTGTGATGCCTCTATACCTACAAAGTTCAGATCATTTAATGATCTGATGTCTCTATACCTACAAAGATCATTTAAGCAATAGTTTTCCTTGTGACATTCTATAGAAGTGAAAGTTGAACTTTGAAGAAGTAAGTCAGAAAGAATATTAAAGCCTTTGAATTTTGTGTTGGGGAAGACTCCTAAAAATACCATGGATAGCTAAGAAAACAAACGTGATATATCACACTAATCAACTCAGAATTCTCACTTAAGACACAAATGACCAAGCTAAAATTACTGCGTTTTAGATGCTATTTTGCGAAGATCTAGCTTTCTTGAGAAGTTTAGAATGTGAGGAAATGTGGAAGGAAAGAAGACAACCAGCATTATACATCCATTGATGATGGCTGTATACCAGTAGAAGAGTCAGGTTTGGGACAGATCATCTGGGCAAGTTTTATGTAAGTGGCCATTAAGTTTTTAATACTGTCTTGATGCATCTAATCACTGATCAGTCAATGAAACCAGCATGGTGGTTTGCAAAAGAGATTGATGACAATGCAGAGAAACAAACAAAAAATAGACTTTAGCTATCGGAAATCATAAACTTGGCTCACATTAGTTATACACTAGTTATAAGGAGAAATTTTCTGACAGAGCAATCAACCAATGGAACAGCTTGCCTTCAGAAGTTTTAGGAGCTTCATCACTGGAAGCTTTCAAGAAGAGACTGGACTGTCATCTGTCAGAAATAGTGTAGGGTCCCCTGCTTGGGTGGGGAGTTGGACTAGATGATCTACAAGGTCCCTTCCAACTCTGTTAATCTGTAATACCATGCTTACACTTTTTACTCTGCTTGATGCTTCATTTTTCAAGTATCACGTTTTTCTCTCCAATTTTTAATCTTCTCAATCTCGTGTAAATTGCAGTCTCCCAAGATTCTCTACATCTAGTACCTGAGTATAAAAATGGATTAAATGATCATTTAAATGTTGAAATGGATTAGATGCCCAAAGTAAGGTTGATGGCAATTCAGCTCTATCTTTTGAAGATTCCCAACGCCACAGCACCTCTCACCAAAAGTATCAGAGACATCATCTCTACACGTTGTTCAGCCATTCTTTTCTGGCAAGGCTGTCAAACTTGATAATTGCATAAGAGACAGCCATTCCCAAAGCAACATTTCCTCTGAATTCATAGTACTAAAAAAAATTGATACTACAATAATAACTTTTATCTTGATTGTAGTAATTAGTATAAATGCAATTAACCAGACATGTTTCTCTAACCACAGGTCACAATGCTGATGATAATTAAATGGAGTTATTTATTTAGAGACAACTACTCACAGCCAGCTTGCTAGAGGATATCTATCTTGAGATTTTAACTATGCAGTGTCTGTATTATCTATTGTTTGCTGCAGTGTTCTCCTTACATAGTGCAGTGGAGTATAGTTTACTCAAGTTTCATAAATCAAAAGTTTATTAAAGCCAATGCATGTATTGGTACACAGAAATATTATCCAACTAAATAAGTCAATTGTGAACTGAACTTCTTAGCATACAAAAGACATATATACCAGTAGTTTCATAATACAGTAATAATAGCAATTATTGTTCTCTAGGCCAGCATGTCATTCTTCTGAAATATGGAAGAGAATCCTATAGCAATGAGTGGCTGAAGAAAGTTCTTCTAATATCATTTTCTGTCATGGTATCCCCTTCTTTCCCAAAGTGCTAAGCTGTGAAATTGTTTTTTTTTGGGGGGGGGGTTGGCATCTTGGTTCTTGTGAGAAATTAGTTAATTGTGATTATATTGTATTTCATGATGGTTAAGTAAATCATCATTTAGTGCAAGATGTACACTCAGCCACTCATCCCTGAACAGTTTTCATGTAGGAGCATCTTCATTCGTCAACTGGCCTGTTTGGGGATTTTTCCTGACAGAAAGAGTATTTTTCACCAATTGAGTATTTTCCCTCTAAATCAGCGGTTCTCAACCTGTGGGTCGCGACCCCTTTGGGGGGGTCGAACGACCATTTCACAGGGGTCGCCGCGCGCGTTAGCCCGCCATCTTGGTGCCACGGTCACTGCAGGGGTGAAAAGGTCCCGGTTCGGCCATGCCTGCGGGTCGCCGGACAGCTGGTAGCCCGGACGCTGCCATTTGGGTTCTTCTACCCTCTGCGCATGCGCAGAATGCTTTGCGACTAAAGCAGCGGCTCTCAACCTGTGGGTCGCAACCCCTTTGGGGGTCGAATAACCCTTTCACAGGGGTCGCCTAAGCGTGCGCTAGCCCGCCATCTTGGCGACTGGCAACGCGCATGCGCGGGGAGGGGGAGGGGGCGGGGCGGGGGTCACGGCATTAGAAAGGTTGAGAACCACTGCTCTAAATATTATTATTCTGTGATCCTCAAGAGAAGTTCAAGCCTTATAACATCTCTTTCTTGGTGGTGAATGATGCAATTTGGCTTATAGAAGGAGTTATTCAGAGAAGCAGTTTGCTATTAATCATACAAAAGTCATCTTTTCAAAATGTTCTTGTCTGAAGTACTCTTATTCATAGTTCATGTCATATGGTTCCTCCCCCCCCCAGAATTTTCTATTTTATTCCATTCCACTCTACTCTATTCCCCCATTCTTTTCCTGTTTCCCACACTAATAGGTGGGCAGAATTTCATGCTTGCTGATTTTGCTCGGTACTCAGTAGATTGGTTCCCACTCCCCTTAATAAAACCATGCCATTTCCACTATCTTTTTTTGTATGAATAGAGTATATAAGTACTTATTATATACTGGAACAAAGCAATGTCAATGCAAATTAGTATATTCTCTTTTTAAAAATGTGCACTATACAAGAAACGAGTCACTGTTTCTCAGGAATAATTTCTGTTCCATCCTATTTCTATTCATCTTAGAAGGAAAAAGGCAAATGTCCAAACACCAAGTAATACAGGGTGCAGGCAACCACTTGCTGACGATAATCTGAAACTGCTCTATAAGCAACCAGAGATGAGCCTATCAAGAGGCATTACAGTAATCTGGATGTCAGGCCGAAGCCATAGTTTATTAGAGACTTTGGCCTGCCACACTTTATGCTTTAGAATGTATGCTTTGCTATGGGAATTTGGGAGGGGCTGTTGCATGAGGGATGTCTGCACGTAGCCATAAGAAATTCCCTTTAGATTGTCAAGGTCATCCTTTGTCCTGCACTTGNGGAGTTGCTGCCAAGTGCCAGCTGACGATTGGTTCATGTGATGGCCTTGGGGGTGTGGGGACAAGGGCTTGAACTTTCAACTGGCTGGAGAAACCCCGGGGCCTTCAGATCCGGGTTTCTCACAGCCGTACCAACATGGCTCTATTAATAAATTGGAAATTAGAGGAATGGTATGCCTCGGAGTCTGATTTAGTTTTAGATGCTATTTGGGACCCTGACACTGGACACATTCAGAGTTCACAATACGTTGTGAACCCCTGGGAGGGGCATTCCTAGTCTTTATGCATTCTATCGGAAATGGCATGTCTTGAATGAGGCTCAAGATCAGCCCTCCCAGAACACTGTAAAACAATCAGCGCTAGAGATGGGCAAAGCTGAAGGACAGATCTGTTTGTGGTCATTTCATAGTGGCTCAAAGATCTTTTGGGCTTCTTGGAAGTAAAGCTGTAGAATGTGGTTCGGACTGGGTGAACCTATTTTTCCTAGGTGGTGGATTGCATGTCATGGGATGTTGGCTTAGAAGGAAGTCTCTACATAAGAGATCCTAGCATGCATAGAAAACTTTGAGTGTGCTTTCAGGTAAAAGTGGAATTAGTTGGCATTCTGGCCAAAATAAATGATAAAACAGAGTAAAGTGTAATTTGCCATATGCTGGAGGTCATATTCATAGCTTCCAATTTATGTAATAGGATTTATAATGTAACATATTTTAATCCAATACATTTCATGTCGTTTCTCAGAGAATTTTATGAATGCTATTTTGATGTCCCAAAATGCCATTGTTATCTTGGAAACGGCATGGCCTGCCTTTCGCTTAGTACTTTCTGCTCAGTTGTATATCTGCCCCCAAAATAATAAATCGCAAACCAGAGGACCTGGTCCTCTCAAAGGGAAAGTGATATTTCAAAGATGTTTTATAACAAAATGATGATCACAAAACATTATCTAAGTAAGAAAAATATATAAAACATTATTTTAAGACTGTTGCTGGGTTCCCACATTGCCCTACATCAAGGCTTACAGAACTCAACTTGACTCACAACTGAAGTTCATGTAATAAGCTCAAACTGCACTACAGTCAGCAGGATATGTGAATCCATAGCAAAACAACAACTACAAAAGCTTAGCCATTGGCCACACTGTCCGGCAATTCTGAGAGTTCTAATCTTGATACAATTAAAGAATGCTGGGTGAGAGAAGGTTCAATAAAATCTGTTTGAAATTATACTGAAATGGTGATTGGGTGGCACAAATTCCAACAAAAGTAGACAAAAATAAACCATACTTGTCTGCTAAGGTCTACTGACCTTCTAAATTTTTTCTTTTTAGATCTGGTACTAATAGCCTTAGTAGTAGCCAAGACAAGTATAAGTTTGTCTTGTAAAATGCTTTCAAATCTTCCTAATCTAGACTTGCTATATTTTTCTTAAGATTTTGAAAGTTTTCATGAAGATGTGCTCTGGCTGTAGAAATACTTCTATAAAGTGGGATCTAGGCTGCCAAAGTCCTTGTAGAAATGTTTCCAAGAATCAGATCTATTAAACTGGATACATTTTTCCATTTCATTACAAAAAGTTTTATAACATATTGATAATAAACTTATTTATATGTAATAATGAATATAACATCATCCATTTAAATAACATTTATCATCTTGTGATTTTAAAACCAGTGTAGTTCAGATACTAATAATACCCAATGATCCCATTTTGGGGCTAAAATCAATACATCAAGTTATCATTGCCAATATAAAATATAAATATAAAATGATTTAATTTTTTGTTGATACCTTTTCTTCCTTAAAATGTATTTTGACATTTGGTTGCTAGCCTTATTGTTGCTGCATACAATTGAGGGTGATTTAAAAGAAGTTATGTTCAGGTTGTGGGCATACATATTTCTTTCATATCCCATGTGATAAAATAATTTGTTTTTGAAACACTGCAAAAGTAGGGTAATAGTGCAGGATGATGTCATTTTCAAATAACATTCAATGTTTTGAAAACAAATTTCCTCTGGAAGACACTTGTAGTACTTTACCCAGCCCAACATTTCTCATTATCGTTGTTAGTTGCAACACTTTTGTTGTGTCTGCTTCTTTGTTTTTTTTTTATTAGAAGTGTTCTCCCTTTAGCAAGCAGATCTTTCTGATGCAATTAAATACAGTAGGCTGAGTTTTTATATCACACACAATATGGTTTATTTGGTCTGGGTCTTGTAGGTTAGTGCTGTGGTTGTAAGTCAAGATTTATCGTGCATTATATGAAACTAAATGATTGAGTGCAATATGTAGATCAGGCCATTGATATGAAACCAATGATATCTGCTTAATAAGACTCAGCCAAGACAAAGTAAAATATCTAGGAGTAAAACTTTGGGGGGGGGGAAGTGGGCAATTTTGGTTGGCAATTTTGTATAGCAGAACAAAACTGTGACATGGATATTGTTAGTATAAAAGAAAAACATTTTTGACCATTGCCATCTTTTTCTCTAGGATGAAATTCCACTGATGCCGTTATCCCCTTTTGAAGACTATGAAGGATTGATACCAGTAAGTTATAGATCTGCTACTTTGGTTTAGAAGCCTTTAAAAGTAGTTTTAAAAGTGGATCTAAGGAACATTTTTATTCTAATCTTAAACAGAGATTTATTTATTTATCTGTATA
>QLTV01003957.1:1410706-1438890 GCA_003457575.1 Thermophis baileyi | reverse complement strand
TAAACACAACAAAAAACTTCAAATTTGGTTATAAAAAGGGGACTATCTATGACAAAACCGTAAATGTTCTCACTCTCTTTTCCTATGATAAACAAGTAATTTATATGTAAGTAAAATGGAAGAAATAGATGTGGAAAATATATTATGAGATTCAATTCTTTAAAGATATTTAGATAAATATTAACAAATGTTAAAATAAAAATAAGAAATATTGTAATTTGTAAATAGATTAGGAAATACTTTGAAAAAGCTGTAAAAATGGTTAGTAATTATTGTGTTTGTTTTTGTTTTGTGTATTTTTTGTATGTTTGTTCTATATGTGGTTTTTAACGAAAAACCTAATAAAGATTATTTTATTAAAAAAAAAATAAAGTATAATTTAAGACAGTAATTATGTTTACTAATTCAATCTGCTTTAACACGTTTTAAATCATAGTGCTTCTTCTTTCCTTGAGGTTTAGTCAAAAGCAGATTCACCAACATCTAGATCAAAAGTCAGCAATAAGCTCCTCAGTAGTTCAGGCCCTGTGCCTCCTTTTTCTTCCTTCATTAGTGAAAATGGAATGGCCCAGGGCAAGGCAGAAGGACATCTGGCTCTGACATTTGGGGGTTATTGTATATATCACCATTTGTCCTCTGGGTAGCATGCTGATACTCTAGATAAAAGTCTTCCCATTTCAAGAGAAAATATTTTATTATAGACTCGAATCATATGGTCAGAAATACAAAACAAAAGTATTAGGAAAGTATATTGGAGACTGAATTCTAGAGGGAAGATGCTTTCCATTGTTATTTAAAAGGGGTGTGTGTGTGTGTGTGTGTGTGTGTGTGTGTGTCTGGGGGTTGGTCAGCATATTAGTTGAATATATTATTATTATTGTTTCCTTCTATGAGATAAGGGAAGCTTGTTATTGATTTTCAACTAGTTGATTGTTTTTCTCTGACCAGTTCCCTAGGAAATGGGACTATGTCCTAGTTTGTGATGATCACAGGATAAACAGTGAGAAGGATCGCAAGAAAGAGAGGTTTCTGGAAGAACTGCACAGGAAAGGGTTCATTATCAAGGTAAGACTGACATCTCTTCCCTCCCTAAAGCTGACACCACATTGCTGGATATTGAGCTGACATGCTGATTTGAAGCTCTTGTTTACAAGAGGCCCACAGCTTTCCTTGCTCAGGATTGGAGCTGATGTCAGGTAGCTCAGTCTGACAACAAAACAAGCTCATGGTTTGATAGAGTGGATGTGATCTGTCTAACTGGCCTTTTCTCAAGCATGATCATAATATTTTTGCACCAATTCATGAGTATGAGAATTGAGGATTCTCCTAGACTGATGTCTTATAAGTCTTGGTATCATTTATTTTTCTATCAAATTCTTAGGCAATTAGGGACCAAAAACTCTTTTATGGAGTTCATGCACCAAGTGGAATCTTTCGAAAATACCAGTGGCTTCTGAATAATCCTGATAATGAATTGGAGCATCTGTTTCCAGAGCAATTAGATTACCAGCAGTCAGCAATCACTTCAACAAGGTAAGGTAGCCATCCATCCATCCATCCATCCATCCATCCATCCATCCATCCATCCATCCATCCATCCATCCATCCATCCATCCATCTGGTGCATACAGTTTGTGCTCAAGTGAAGCTGCTGTCCACATGATTAATAAGTCATGAGGTCATAAATTAATGGGAAAATTGTTTTGAAGAAAATGTTTGGATTGGCACTATTAACTATTAGTGAGAGACTATTGCTTAGTTTAACTGAGAATTTCTAATTGTAGTTGAGGGGTGAGGATCAGTTGGGAGTGACTTTCTAAGCCATTTCAAAACTGCAGAGATATCAACGCTATTCATTTAAAGATAATATTAACTAATAGAGAGATTTTTGCTAAGGCCTTTGCGCTTACTACAGGGAAACTATGCAGATTACTGTGTAGCGGTCCCCAACCTGTCCGGCTTGGTGGACCAGCCCGGGGGGGGGAGAGAGAGGGGATGGTTCTGTGTGAGTGGCAGGCACACGTGCATGCAGCTCCAGTTGCACAAGCAAGGGCATGCACCTGCCACTCCCGCAAGTGGAGCTTTGCAAGTGCACCCACCCACCGTAGCGGAAATTTTGAGTAGTTCAGAGAACCGGTAGCAGAAATTTTGAGTAGTTCAGAGAACCGGTAAATACCATCTCTGACTGGCCCCGCCCCCATCTATTCTCTGCCTCCAGAGTCCCTGTTGATCAGGAGGAAATGGGGATTTTGCAGTAACCTTCCCCTGGAGTGGGGAGGGAATGGAGATTTTACAGTATCCTTTCCCTGCCACGCCCACCAAGCCATGCCCACCAAGCCACGCCCACCAAGCCATACCACACCCACCAAGCCACGCCCACAGAACCGGTAGTAAAATTTTTTTGAATCCCACCACTGAGCTGCACACACGTGTGCGCTCACCCGCCCCTTGTGTGGCCCAGTTCAGAATGGTTGGGGACCCCTGGTGTAGAATACAAAGAAAGAACTGGAAGCTTTTAAAAACAAAACAAAGCAAACAAACCAAACCAAAAACTTCAAGGAAGGGCTGAAGTAGGGAGGTCAATCCTTACAGCTTCTTCACTGGCAATGCCCCTGATGAGCTGTTGCCTCCTTTTCATAATTCTCAGAAATGGATCTATTTTCTATTTGCTCTTGTTTCTCTAAATGGCACCAGCAGGATAAAGTAGGATCACAGTCAGGGATAAAAAGTTAAAAGATTTTCAGGATAAAAGTTATATGCCTTAAGAATCTCTATACTAGGAAGAAATACTTTTCTATCATGGATAACGACAGTTGTATTTATTCCTGCCTCTGAACAGTTTATACCAGCATTGCTGTTTTTCGGTTCTTGTATGTTTTAGGATACGTATTGTGAGTTTTATCCTGCAAAACACAGAAATTTCAAATACCAAAGGTATGAAAAGATCTTTCCCTTTATTAGTGTAAATATAATCCATTTGTATTTTATTTTCACTTTGCAGTGTCCTTTTCACAAATGCAGCTATGATCACCAGTCAGTTTTATTATTCATATAGACACACCCCACTGTGGGGAGGCTTCATCCTTTAGTACAGGGGTCTCCAACCTTGTGAACTTCAACTCCCAGAATTCTGGGAGTTGAAGTCCTCCAGGCTTAAAGTTGCCAAGGTTGGAGACCCCTGCTTTAGTACATGTAACCATACCTGCCAGCTGACCCACTTTCTGATGAGTAGTAACGATGTGATGAACTGAAAAAAGTACTTTGTTTTTTAGCAGTGTCACTTCAGACAAAGCAATCTGATGCTCTTAGGGCCCAGTGTTTCATTTGTAATTGCAGTGTGGTGGATTGGAGGCAGTGTGATAATGTTTGTAGGATGATGACAAGGTTCAAATTCCACTCAGAAATAGCTCATGCTTTGTTACAGAAAATGTTTTGTACAGTATACAAAACTCCTGGATTGTCATCTTAATGACTGTTCAAATCTTTGCGATGCAGAAAGAATACTCCCTATGTTCTTTCTTTTGTGTCATTTCTTTGCTGCGGCTCCTGTGGAGGGGGGTAAGATCAGGTTTGCTTCTGAGGCGGGGGCATACACACATACACAGATTTGCTTGCTGTTTGGTTCTTTTTAACTGAAGTTCTGGGGCAAGGAGAGACTCCAAACCGGTTACCTACCTGGAGAGCTAGTGTGATATAGTAGTTAAGATGTTACACTAGGAACAGGGAGAGTTGTGTTGTAATTCCCCCCTCTGCCATGGAAGCTCACTGGGTGATTTGGGGCAAGTTCAGTCTCTTTCAGCCTTCCCTCCTTCCCTCTGTGGAGGCAAACAGGAGGAGGGTACACTACATATGCCACCTTGAGTATGAAAGATGAGATATAAATCAAATAAATAAAACCCTGCCTTCATTGTTAAAGCCACCTTCTCCTACCTGACATTTCCTGTTTTGGGGACCACAACTCTTATCACTCCCTCCCAATCAGCAGAGCTAATGATTGAGGGCAACAGGAGTGATGATTTGTCATCTGTGGACTGCAGATTCTCCATCTTCTGATTTAGGGCTTTAATACCCAAGACTGGTAAATTACACCTGAGAATATTCAGGCAATGAGTGGAGCTAGAACACAGATCACATTAACCTGTTTTTAAAGCTGGTGCCAATGGTCTTTTAAATCATCGGAAGTTTCCAAACTCTTTTCAAAGGCAGATATAAATGATTTAGCTTGCAGTAATCCAGTTTCTCTCCCTAAGGCACAAGTCAGGTAATCCAGTCTGCTTTTTCTCAACATGGTTATATGCGCCTCTGACTCAACAGCCCCATTTGGGCAAAAGTAATTTCTTTTGTCATCACCTGAGAACTGACAAATAATGCAAACCTGGTTTTTGAACGGGATATTTACACCAACCCAACAAGCAAACCAAATCATTACCATGGAATTAGCTGTCAAATGACCAGGAGGAAATATTTTATTTCAAGCCATTTATGTCCAAAATTAAAAATAAGTTAAAACGATCTACAAATAGCCATGATGACTTGTAGTTTGCCCTAGAAAAGGCTGGTGTACTGTATTTTAGGTTAATCTATTTTTTGTGAATTGTTTATTTAGCTAAAATGCTACATTAGCCCTAGAATGTTTATCAAATGAATGAGTAACAGAGACTAGCACAGAAGAATTATCCTTAATTGTCATGCACATTCTAATATGCATACATGCTGCTTTGAGATATACATGCTTCAAGGAGATATTTACCTGCAAGGCTTTGTTAGGATACTCATTTGAGTGTCTGTTTGAAAGAAATATCCTGGCAGAACTTCACTTTTGGGGGGGGGGAAAGGTCTTGATCTTGTTTCTCTTCTGCTACTAGAGAAGCTTCGAGACCTGATAAAGAAGAAAGTGTTTGAAACTGCATTTCCTTTACATGAGGTGAGGAAGTCTGAAGGCCAACCTAAAGCTGATGAATACAGTTGTTAAATTAAATAGCAGTTGTGAGCTTAGGTTGAAGAATGGAGTCAAGTCTTCTGTCTTGATTCCTGGATCCAGAGAGATAGACCATTACAAGTTGCTCTAGTATTAGGGATAGTGGTGGTGATGGTAAGGGAAGCTTTACTGGTGTTTAATTAGAAGAAGAGGCTAAAATAAATGTCAGAAAATGCATTTGCAATTTATTAATCAGTAGAAGAAAAACTTTGTTTGACAACTGTGTCTGTATATATCTATTCAGCATCTTGTGGGTGCTGATTGCTCAGGGCTGTAAAATTGTTTATAGAATATATCATCTTTCAGTTTTAACTTGTTTAATTGCATTATTTTATCTAGAGAGAAAATCTGGGTAGATTTCTGAAAATGAATTGGGCTCAATGGAGAGAACTCTTCTGTAGGCAACCAATTGGAGAAATCAGGTAAGGGACAGAGGATTTGGAAACATTGATGAAGATGTTTTGAAATGTGAAATTACTGTAATAAAAACATCATCACGTTAATTTAAATAGCTTTTTGTGTTCTATTTCCTTATCTAAAGGAAAGGAACATTTAAATAAGATTTAAATTGTATTCCTTTTTGTGTTTCTGAATTGAGATCATGCTGTCACAAACTGAAATGATGTCATGCACTTCAGTTAACAATCTGCTTCGCTTGAAGAAGAGATGGTTCTTTGATATTTCTCTGATCTGATCTGAAGATTAAACCCTGCTACAGCTCTTGCCAGTGCCGCTCAATTTTTGAACATACATTAATAATCCAGTACTTGGAAACTGAGTCACTGGATTTCACCAATGTCCAGTGCAATCTGCTACTCTTTTTTTGTGCCTCTGGGACTAGCTTCCATTGACTGCTTTTGTAAAATAAGGTATTGGCTTGGAAACCTCTTCATTTAGTGGAAGTTCTTTCAGATCCAGAACTAGAGGATTTATGTCAAGGCAAGCAATGTTGTTCGGACAATTCTTTCAAGGTATACTCTTTCCTTTTCAGAACATATTTTGGGGAGAAAATTGCTCTTTATTATGCTTGGCTGGGCTGGTATACATGCGTCCTGTTAATAGCTGCTGTGCCCGGTTTTATTCTTTTCATCTATGGCTTCATCAGCTTCAGTTCCAGTCAGATCAGGTGAGTTACTCTTTTTGCCAGTGAGAATATGGCAGGACGATGATGAGGATGAAGAATGTGGCCACCTTTGAAAGTTTAGAAAGGGAAACCACTTGCTTGGTCTTTTGGCATTGCTTCCTGCAGTTAATAGGCATCTGAGGCTGGAGAAGGGAACAATGCTTTTGAGCAGGCTACAGCTTTCTCCTCTTCTTCCTCCACTTCCTTTTTCCTCTAATGGATTGGTGGACCCTCCAATCTATAAAACCAGTCATGCACCCACATTGGACCTCCCCAGTCAAGAGCAGGCAGCTGTTGAAACAATCCCAAATATTCCTCAGCCCTCCGACTGCATAGTTACTTGGTCCTTGTTCCTCACCCCTCATGCAACCTTCTTTTTGTTATGGACAGGAACCAATTCAAGCATAACACTGGGAATGAGAAGCCAGTACACGGGTAATCCTGGAGGAATCTTTCCCAGTTGTTGCCTTCCTGTGTGGATACAAGCAGGAAGAGGCAGAATCATTTGTCAGATTTTTTTGCTCTATGTGGACCAGCACATGCGCAGAGGGTTAAAAAAAAGAAAATGGCGACGTCCGGGCGGGTGGGCGGAGCCTCGTGCTACCGCCGCTACCGGTTCTCCGAACCACCGGTGGCCACTGCTACCAGTACGCCCGAACCGGGCCGAACCGGTAGCATTTCACCCCTGATGTGGACCCATTCAAGTATGCCATGGAAATCTGGAACTAACGAAAGTCCCATAACCAATATGAGGAGCAGATGGGAAAGAAGAGTTATTAAGAGCATGCACTTGAAGAAGCGATATTATCTGAGGTGTACTAAGCAAAGAAGCAAATTATAGAAATATTAGATTAATTATTTCCTAATATTTATCCAATAAAACAACATCCTGGGGGTCAACTAATGCCTTTCCACTCTGGATGAACCTACAGAAAGTCAAGTCCAATTCTTTGAAATATTGCCTGCAATCCTGCAGCAGTTTTGAAAGGGGAGAATACAACCAATCAAATAAAGAATATCTGATAGTCGCTAGTTTTTCCTGGCACGTCAATGACTGTAGCTTCTATGGATGATACAAAAGATTCCAGGGGGAAAAAAGTGGCACAGTCTTTGCGCAACCAGAGAAGCCATGGATGTAATCTGGATGTTGAAGGATCCAGTGTCAAATAACAAGGACTATCTTGCCTGTAAATCTGTATTATGTCATATATGATGTTTCTGCCAGCCATCAGGAGATTAGAATGCTACTCAGTTGTTCAATTGGATGTGATATCCTTTTTGCTTGCTGTAGAATGCCATAGTGTATAATTTGATTTTGTAATTGTGTTTTTGAAAAAAAAAATCCAATACAAAACATGCAGGGCTTCTCTGGTTGAGCAAAGACTGTACCACTTTTTTTCCTGGAAGCCTTAGACATTTAATCATGAACAGACCTATTATGGGAAAGTGCTGTGGAATTTCTTCTGAGCTTCTAGGCTGGCTCATCAGTTGGTGACAAAACCCATCACTTCCTCTGACCAATACTCATTTGTTAACTGAGTTAGGAAATACCTGTGATTTTAAAGAAAAATACACTACGTAGTCTCAAAAAGCAAAGCAAGGCCAGACCTGGATAATATTTGGGTAGGAGACACCCAAGAAATCCTAGAACTGTAGGCTGACCTGGGAAGCTGAAAAAATATCCCAGAAGAAGGTGAACTCATTTCTTATTATTGCCAAAAAAAAAAAAAAGCTACATGGACCTGTTTATGAAGTCACCAGGAATTAAGTTTGGCTTGGGAGAGTCTTTTTCTAAGTGGCACTTCATAGTTGGGCAGATCTTATCTGATGTGAAATTATGGATCTTGACAGTATAACATAGGCAATCATTGTCCTTAAGGAAGGCCAACAGTTAGACCCATTCTCAAAGTATTATAGTTCTGGAGAACTTTTCCCCCTGTAGTGCTTGATAAGGAATGTGGGATATTGCCATCTTGATATTTATGTGACAAGGGCACAAAGGGACAAGAATGTTGACCTCTGAATCACATGTGTGTATATGTGTGATCTCATTCCATGCATCCGTAGAGATGACATCATATGCCCTTTGCACTCTGAAGAGTGCTACAATCTAATAATTGCAGGAATTTTTGCAGCTGAACTTATCTAGCAACCCACTTTTTTCTCCCTAGGATTGTTTCATACCACATTATTGCTTAAAGATCAACAAATCGTTGCAGTTCTTCATGCTTTGGTTGTAATAACACTTTGATTTCTTTTTGTTTTTATAATTATAGTATTTTTTCCCCAAATACTCTTTTACAACCACTGTTACATTTTCTGATGTTTTTGTGTTTTAGATGGTTTCTAATAATAGCGTGAGTGACTTTTAGATTTTTAACATATTGTGAGCCCTGAACTACTTTGGGAGAGGGAATTCCTTAAGGGAAGCCAATAAATATGCTTAAATGGTACTTATCCAAACTGACCAGGAATGATAACTTATTACTCCTGCCATAATATTGACATACTATGTCTCCAAAAAATGTTACATGTAGAGCAATTGATCACCATCTATGAAATTTTGCAGGGATGGAATAGATGAGCATTGTAGTCAAGGGTAACCAACATCAACCTGTTTAGGCACTGTTCTGGCTGTGCCCTGTTATTGAATTGTAGGGATAATAAAACAATTAATGTTCAATTTTGTTATCTCTCTGATTTAGTAAAGAAATCTGTGAGGCCAACACTACCATCATGTGTCCACTCTGTGACCAGAAGTGCCCATTTTGGATTTTATCAGACACTTGCACATATGCCAAGGTAAGAACATAAAATATCTCACTTATCTCTTGTGGTGCTCTTATGATTCTAGTACTTCTACTGCCCAAGAAACAGAATATCCACAGGTAGTTATGCTTTCTCAGTGGAGGCTGAAGAAAAGTGTCTTTTGATCCGCTAGCAAGGAGAACTAGGGAAGAGCCGGGGGACCAGAGAAGAGCAAATGCGGTCTTCTTACAAAAAGAGAGAGAAAAAAATATATGGTCCCAGTAGTATCAGCCTTTGAGTGTAACTTCAATACTGAGGTGAGTAAGGCCCTCAGAGCACAACTACCAGATAATGGTACAGTACTAAAAAGGCAATGGAATTTTGAAAGAACAAAGAATCATATTCCCATGAATATAGGGGGTTGAAGTAACCCTTGGAGTTACTTCCTTTGTTTTCCAAAAGCTTGGCTTGCCTCCCAGCATCTTTCCCCACCTGATCAGCACACTTTGGCCTTCTAAGTATTTTATGGCTAAACTGAGAGTTCAGTTTCTCTTGTCAAATCAAGAGTCATTTGATTTGTCAGATGGGCACTATATAAATTTGAAAAATGAATAGAAGAATAAATAAACAAACAGACATTTATAAAAGGGGTAGTTGCTTAATTTGACACCACATAGTTCCACGAGTGTTTTGATGAGTTTAATTTATAGTCTTTAGCTTGACCTTCAAATGCTCCTTCAAAAATATCTTGAAGTTAAAATGCCATGATTGCTAGAAATCAGCATTACTTTGTCCAAAATAGATCATAAGAGACTTCCCTTTAGTGGACAAGGTGACTGCTAGGGATGTAATCAACCTCAGTTTCAGGAAAAGTTTTGACAAGTTTCCACATGACATTCTCACTGCCAGGCTGTTAAGGAGTAATTTAGATGCCATGACAGCACAGGGGATCCACAACTGGCTAGCTAACACACTCACACAATCAAAATTAGGGACTTTACACTGAATTGGGGAGACATAGCCAGTTATGCTGGGGCCAATATTACTCAACATTTCAATTTAATGACCTAGCTAAAGGCATTGATTGGCTGCTTATCATAATTGGGAATGACAGAAAATTGGAAGGTCAAGCTAACACTCAGAATAAGAGAATGAGATTTCAGTCTAAACTGGACAGTTTGGAAAATTTGGTCTGAGAGATCAAGATATTCTATAAAAGGGAGAATTGTAAAGTTTTGTATTTAGAGAGGAAAAATGTGGGGCACGCATCTTAAGATAGAGAATGTGTGGCTTTGAAATGCTATATTGGAGAGAGACTTAGGTGTGGACATTGACCACAACCTGAACATGAGGCAGCCTTGTGAAGCAGCTGCTAGAAGGGATTTAAGGAGATACCCTAAAGGGAGAAGCTGAAGGATCATGGGGTGGATAGTCTGAAAAAAAATTAAGACTAAGGGGGTGACATTATATTTGTATTCATGTATTCATGAAATGGTATAGGTTCTGCTGCTTGAGCAGGGGGCTGGACTAGAAGACCTCCAAGGTCCCTTCCAGCTCATTCTGTTCTATGTACTGTATGTAAAAAGGTGCCATGGGGAAGATGAATAGGAATCAATTTTCCACTGCTACAGGAACTAGAACCAGAAATAATGAACACCACGTCCAGTTACATTTCACTTAAATATAAGAAAAGAATTTATGATGTCTTTATGATCTGTATCACAGCTGAATGGCCCATCCATCCATGTTCACAGGGGAAAGGGAGCATATGTGATCAAAGAAAGCAGAATGACAAAAAGCAACATTGTGAAAAAAAGCCACACACTGTTTTCCAAAGAACTCTAGTGATTTACCTCTCCTCTTTTCTTTTTTCTTTTTAACCGTTTAGATCACCCATGTGGTTGACAATGAAGGGACAGTTCTGTTTGCAATGTTCATGACTGTCTGGGGTAAGCTTACGGAAGATTGGTTTAATAAGGAATGCTGTTTTTTTAAAAATATAAGCTCTTTTCTGTCCACAGGACAATCCTTCATTGCCAAAATATTTTTAATCTCTTATTCTGCTAACAGAATATGGAATATCTTAAGGGAAAAAAATCTTTGTATATGTTCCATTATATTCTTAACATTCCCTTAGAAATATATATCCTCTGCATACTTTGTCTGATCTCAATGGACTTGGGCAGTAGTTGGATAGGAGACCACTGGGAAATACCAAGGCTGTCACATAGATTAATATTTTTTTTCTTTTAAAGGCAGAGGATATGAATAGCAAGCCATATGGCCATACGACCAAAGATATCACTAGGCATCAGGCTTGACTCAAAGGAAACATTATCTTTATATATCCTAATATACTTTTTGAAAGTAATAGCTACTGTTTTGTTTTAAATGCACTCCATGGAACTTGGAGAAGCGTACTAGGTTACCTTGCTTGCAATCAACTGTGCATTAGGCACAGATCTTGGTATAGCTTTTATAAACAGAGTTGTGGGATCTCTTAAATGCCTTCTATGAATGTTATAAAATGAATTGCCCTGTACTATGTAGAATACTGGAGGATTCATAGAAGAGATTGAAAATTGTGTTTTTGCTGTCTCTCATCTCTCTCTCCCTCTTTCCTCCCTCCCTCTCTCCCTCCCTCTTTATTTTATTTGTCCTTAATGTACAGCCACTGTATTTTTGGAGCTATGGAAGCGACACAGAGCTAAAATTGTCAGTCATTGGAATATGTATCAGTGGGATGAAGAAGAGGTAAGTTTTTTTTTCTCGCACATAAGAACATTCTTAATATCTCTGGTGGCAAGAAAAACCTCTTCTGTAATAGTACAAGTACAAGTACAGCTACTAGACAGGTGTTGATGTCTAACCTGACATATTGCAAATAATAAATAAATAAATAAATAAATAATAAATAAATAAACAAACAAACAAACAAGCAAACAAACAAACAACATTTCTATTTGTATCTTAGACCAAGAGTCAGCAATTTTTTCAGGCAAAGGGCCCCAATTCCCAATAGAGTCCCTTTATGCTATGTTTTGAACACCAATAACTGAAATTAAATTAAAACGATCCATGTTTATATGTTCCAAATGCTCAAAGAGATTCAATTCAAAATCACAAAGATTTTATTGTATTTGCCTAACAAATAAAATTTTACCTTTTACCCAGGGGTGGGTTCCAACTTACCTCGCTACCGGTTCGCTCCCTCCTGCGCCGCGTGGACGCGCCGCGTGGGCACGCATGCGCAGTAACAAAAAATCCAAAAAAACAAAGCCGAAAAAAAGATGGCGGCCGCATGCACAGTGCCGGAAGTTGGCTTCTGCCCATGCTCAGAAGGAAAAATAAAATAAAAAAATAATTCAAAAAAAATTTCAAAAAAAAAAGATGGCGGCCCCCATGGACCGGCACCGACCGATCCAGTTCGGTGATGTCATCGTGACATCACCAGCGGGCCGCTACCTGTTCGGGAGAACCAGTCCGAACCAGGAGGAACCCACCCCTGCTTTTACCCCTAATTGGTAGACAGGTTGCACTGGGTGCCATCTGGTATGTTGCAGATGCTATATTGATGACTGCCACCTGATATTAATACTAATATCACTTGAAAATGTTGGTAGAAACTTTAGCAATTTTGCACTGATCAGTACAAGAGCTCTCTTACAGTTGAACAGTAGTTCCAGTTGAGATTCCTAGAAATTTTCTCTTGTCCTCAGATTGCCATTTCAGGAATTGAAACAAGGAGTAACAATGGTAGTTGTTGAATTGTCAGTCAGCTCGGTTTAGGAAGGCCTGTGCCTTTCATTTCATAAATTGTTGACTAGGCACTATACCAGTGGTTCTCAACCTTTCTAATGCTGCGAGGTGAAATGCTCCCGGTTCAGGCTTGCCTGCGGGTCGCCGGACAGCTGATAGCGTTGGAAGCAGGAGACTTCGCCCGGACACCGCCATTTGGGTTCTTTTACCCTCTGTGCATGCGCAAAGCATTCTGCGCATGCGCAGAGGGTAAAAGAACCCAAATGGCGGCGTCCGGGCGGGTGGGCGAAGTCTCCCGCTTCTGTAGCTACCGGCTGTCCGACGACCCGCAGGCATTGCCGAACCGGGAGCATTTCACCCCTGCAAGTGACGGTGGCACCAGGATGGTGGGCTAACGCGCGCGGCGACCCCTGTGAAATGGTCGTTCGACCCCCAAAGGGGTTGTGACCCACAGGTTGAGAACCGCTGCACTATACTATATCATATACATCTCCAGCGTTTTATAAAGGTTCTTTAAAGAACCTTATTTTGTGATTTTTCTGTCACAGGATTTTTATATAGGCATCATGATTCTTAAATCAAACCTCTGGCAGAGTTGGTCAGGACATAATAAGTGGTGGTGAGTTAAACTCTGAATTGGTCCATTTTGAATGTTGGCAACTGAAGTGAAAGAGACAGGTGGTCACATATACTTCTCACACTTGCTTTTAGCTGTATCCTATCATCTAAATAAAACAGTCTCAGATCTCTGAAAGAGAGTATTTTATTATTTGGGACAATTGTGTAACACGGTATAAAACAACTTCGCATGTTCAATCCTTGATTTATGAGGCTATTAGGATAGTAGTAGAAGCAGAGCACTTATTTGCATATAGAAAGATCTGTCTCTGGCATTTCCAGGAAAAGGCTTAGAAATAGGAAGCATTTGCCTTTTTTTGTTTCATCAGCCTGGGATTTATTTATTTTTTGCAGCCCAACTGCTTTTTGTCCCATTTCTGTCTTTGTATGCAAATGTTTTGCATATTTTACCCCAGTTGTCTCATGTCTGTATTTTGCACACAGTTACCCCTAAAGAATAGACTTTTGCTTATCACAGAACTGAGCAAATGACCCAAAAAATCTCTTAGGAAAAGAGATTTCTAATCTTGTTGGTTGGGATGAGGGCAGCATATCCTTGAGGAAATTTAACGTAGGTCTCCATCTCCTATGAAATAGAGATTATAATAGTTTTACAATTGCTGAATTATTTGATTGCTTCTGTTAGGTTCTAAGGATAATTCACAGAGATAGCTAATACGCTTTCACATACAGTAGAGGTCAGAATTTAGGCTGCATAGGCTAGTCCTATATAATCATAATATTCTACTGGTGGCTCTTATTAGTGCAGCTAAACTGAAATAGCAATAGCAATAGCAATAGCATTTAGACTTATATAGCAATAGCAATAGCACTTAGACTTATATACCGCTTTACAGTGCTTTACAGCCCTCTCTAAGCGGTTTACAGAGTCAGCATATTGCCCGCAACAATTTGGGTCCTCATTTTACCCACCTCGGAAGGATGGAAGGCTGAGTCAACCTTGAGCCTGATGGGATTTGAACTGCCAAATTTGCAGGCAGCCGGCAGTCAGCAGAAGTAGCCTGCAGTACTGCACTCTAACCACTGCGCCACCATGGCTCATATATACCACTTCATAGTGCTTTACAGCACTCTCTAAGAGGTTTACAGAGTCAGGATATTGCCTCCACCAATTTGGGTCCTCGTTATACTGACCTCAGAAGTATGGAAGTCTGAATCAACCTTGAGCCTGTCAGGATCGAACTCCTGGCAGTGAGCAGAATTAGCCTGCAATATTCCATTCTAACCACTGCACTACCACAGCTCTCACCCCTAACTTCACCATAGATTTTTTTTTTACTGCAGAATTGGGGAAGGGCAAAAGTAAATGGCAAACCAATCATTTAGTATGTTGCTGCTGATTATATACATTTTTTAAAAAAAATAATCCAGAATTTGTCCCTGAAATACAGTATTGCCCCAATTCAAACACTGGTTTCAAGCATTATCTTAAAGCCAAGTCTCATTGACTACAAGAGACCATCATGAAATAAAATTGGAATAAAGGAAAAGATTCTCTTCTCACTTTAATAACCTCAGAATTTTAAAGCCTTCAGGCATTTAAGAAAAGTATGATTACTATTACCACTGGGATCACAAAATTGATAGGAGTGAAAAAGCTGAATCAGAAGATGTAGTATTAATATAACTTTCTTCCTTGTAGTCCCTTTTCTGAACAGAACAAACAATGATGTTTTCTTCCCACCTTTATACAAATGGAAACCTTAACAAGAGGTTACTAAGTGTGACTGTACTTCTTTCTGTAGGAGGAAGTGGCTTTGGAGCTCATCAATAACCCTGAAAATACCTCTGAGGAGTATCAGCATTCATATATCCGCAGTATAATTGTGCTTATTTTAGCTCTTATTATGGTACGTGGATACTGTTTTCCTAATGTACTTTTCATATTTATTTTGGATGTTTATTAATGGCACACATATAAGAAAAATACTACACCTGTGGAGTATAATTAGAAGAGATTCCTATAAATGAAAAGGCATTTCAAAAGATTTCTTTATTTCTAAATAATAAAAATAAGCAATGTTATATTTGCCTAGATAATAGGCAAAACATGCATTACATCTTTTTTTCCTGGTCTTCACCTCTTATTGTGAAAAAATATGCCAGCTGGACACCACTGGGATAGGTGACTAAGATACAATTGTTGCCTAGAAGTTTAGGCACCGAGTTTGTGTGGAGTGAAGATCTACTCCCTGAATTTGGGAGAGAAAACAATTTTACCTTTGCAATGGGACTTTTTTGCAAACCTGAAAATATGAATCACTTAAGTGATTCAGGCAAAGCATAAAGCATTTATTAAGGGTGGGAAGTGTCAAGATTTTTAATAGACTATGGAAACAAATAATACACACATTCAGTATATGTGATAGAAAGCAAGTTTGCTATACTTTAAAAGGAAATATGGATGCCATGCTACAATGCTAATATCACCTTTATTAAAATGCTAATAAAGAAACCTAAACACCCAGACAGGTGACACAATAATCTCCTGGAAGGACAGCTGACAGTATCACTTTCAGCAGTTTAAACCAGCAGTTTTAAGCAGTTCATTTTTCTGGCCAGTACTACTTTGTCTAACCCACAGGCTTACTGTATATTCAAACAGAAATGGATACAGGAAATGGAAGTTTTTTCTACATTCCAGTTCTTGCCCCCATTAATTAAACCTACCATTCAGCTGTCCTGGCACATCAATATCTTAAACTTTGAACCCGTAGATGTATGAGAGATTGGGCATTGCCACAGATCACATAGCGTCATCATCAGACTACAGTTGCCAAAACTGAGATGTTCTTTAAAAGATGGTCCACTTTAGGCAAAATTTGTATTCTGAAGGATTCCTAAAGGGACTTTGTGCTGCTCTTCCAAAACTCGGATACACATTCAGATCCCATTTGGGAGCTAGGAAAGTAGGGAAAAAATAATTCTGGCCATTGTGATACTCTCCAAGAAGTTTCAAATATTGGAAGTTTTTATGAAAATAAAACCCAGATCTTCCCTTCCAGATGGAGCTGAAATTTGTCACAAATCAGTAGATTATTTACACTTTCACAATGCAGCAAGACAACTTTTCCAAAAAGAGAAATTTGGAAATTTTATTTTTAGAAGATTATTTCCAAAATCTAAGTTTAGCAGAACTTTCTACGGCTAAGAAGTGGCGGAGAGAAAAGATTTGCAAGCCACCTTCTGTTCCATCCTCCTATAAAACAAAAACAAACAAGCAAAGCTTTCAGAGAGATAGTATGAATTAGTCAGCAGCTAAACATTTAGAGTTTATGGCACTTTCAAGACTAATAACTTTATTATTTAATCAACATAAGTCAAACCCATGTCTTTAGATGGAATTGATGTAGTTTCATCATGTTTCCCTAAAACTGATGGACCACCTGGCCTTCCACTGTTCTTCTGATGTTTTCCTTTTTCCTTTTTTGGTGCTATCAATACTTTTTTTTTTTTAGATATGTGTGTTGATTGGGATTGCTCATGCCTTGGTCATCTACCGGGTTGTGGTGACAGTAATCTTTACTCAGTCCAATTCAAAATTCCTTCAAGAGAAAGCCACTACAGTGGCAGTCCTGACGGGTGCAGTGATGCACTACTTGAGCATCATCATTATGACCAAGGTACACACTTGCTACTTGTTTTGCAGCTGTCTGTTTTGCAGGCACTCTGCACTTGTATAATTTATATTTCTATTGCAGGTGAACAAGTATATTGCACACTTTCTCTGTGAACTAGGTAAGAAGCATCCAATGCTGTGTACATTCATCCTTCTATTTGAAATATATATGTACTGAATGACTGTAGAGCAGCCTGTTTTGATCTGTGCTGTCCAGATGTTTTGGGCTGTAACTCAGTGGTGGGATTCAAATTTTTTTACTACCGGTTCTGTGGGTGTGGCTTGGTGGGCGTGGCTTGGTGGGCGTGGCAAGGGAAGGATACTGTAAAATCTCCATTCCCTCCCCACTCCAGGGGAAGGTTACTGCAAAATCCCCATTTCCTCCCGATCAGCTGGGACTCAGGAGGCAGAGAATAGATGGGGGTGGGGCCAGTCAGAGGTGGTATTTACCGGTTCTCCGAACTACTCAAAATTTCTGCTACCGGTTCTCCAGAACTGGTCAGAACCTACTAAAACCCATCTCTGCTGTAACTTCTGGCAGCTCAAGATAGCATGGGCAATCATGAAGGATGAAGCAAATTGTATCTCAATACAACTGGAAAACAACTTGATAGTTGAAGATTTCTGTAGGGGATGAGTGAAGACTCACTAGAGAGATGTTCAATGCGGCATGAAAAATACTTTCTTGAAACTGAGTAAGACATGCACGAGACAAGATAAGATGTTCCAAGGACTGTATAGTTTTGTGCCTTTTTTTCCAGAGAGGCCAAGATCATTCAGTGAGCGAGAGAAAAGCTATACCATTAAAGTCTTCACCTTCCAGTTCTTCACCCATTTCTCTTCTCTGATCTACGTTGCTTTCTTCCTAGGGAGGTAAACAGTAAGTAGTAAACTTGGGAAGTTAGGTATTGGGCAACTGCAGGTATTAGAGCTGAAACTCAAGATCTAAGTTTTATTGAAAACTTTGCCACATTCTGAAACTATAGGATTCCTACCCTCAATTCTTCATTTATCCATGTCCTTTGAAGATCTGACTCTTGTTTTTGATGTTTGAAATACTGTTTTTTAAACACTGTTGGAATTTTTTAATATATCATTCTGTATATGATGATTATCAAAGCTATCATTAGGATTAGGAACAATTTATATTTTAATTTCACTTCCTTATTAGGATTAATGGCCGTCCAGGATCTTATGTACGTGTGGCTGGCAAATGGAGACTGGAAGAAGTAAGCTACTTTACTACAATCCCCTTTTCCACTCCTCTCTTGATCTCCTATTAATTTCTCATTCATCTCTTAGCATATTGGGATGGTTTAAATCTTGGCTCCAGATGCAGATTATTCTGTTGCTTAAATCTCACTATAACTTTCGACTTGCACTCTGAATGTTCCATAAAAGTTACCAGAAGGAAGCATCCCAATAGATGTGTTCATGACAGTAATGGGTAGGCGTGGATGCAAGATGCATAAGACAAGTTCAGATCATGCACTTAGAACCAATTGGGTTGATCACTCTCTCTCAATGTGATATTTGGTCAGATTATTTGGGAGAGGATAAAATGGAGAAAAGAACGACCTTGTATGCCACCTTGAGCTCTTGAGAGGGAAAGCTGGACAAAAACGTAAGAAATGTACCGACGTGCATAATTTTCTAGCACTTTCCTCGTACGCCTTTTGCAGAGTGAGAGTACCCCAAAAAGTGACATTGGAAACACTCTTTAGTTACAACGCATTCCTTTTTCTTTGTCTAGTGTCATCCGAGTGGTTGCATTACAGATCTTTTCATTCAGATGTTTGTAATTATGACATTAAAGCAAACTCTCAGCAACCTTATGGAGTACTTGCTTCCGTAAGTAGATCAAATCCAGCTCCCTCTTTATTTTTCCAGATCATTGCACACTTACAGCTCAAGTGAAGTGTGTGTGTGTGTGTGTGTGTGTGTGCGCGCGCGCGCGTGCGTGCATGCATGCAATGACAATTTCAATTCTGGGAAAAGAAATGATGAATTGTACTTCTTCTTTGGCTTCAGGGCAAGGAAGGAGTTTTGTTCTTTCAAACCAGGTGAGCCAATATCTAGGAATGTGGGTGGGGACCTCTCTTCTTTTGGAAGATGTGATGCAGCCCACATGCTTAAATCATCTAAACCTAGGATACAACATCCTGCGATGGCATTACTTACTTCAACCTGGGTCTTTGCCTGTGAGATATGCAGCCTGCATTTTTATATCAAACAGTTGGAGAACCATGACATGAAGGAGGCTCTCTTGGAGTTGGCAATTGTGGAATAACAACATTCTGTGCTTTTTCTTTTTACTATTGCGATTCTTCTCCGGTGCACACATACGGTAGCTCTATATAAGCACTTTGAAGTAGGGATTGAGGGCAAGGACTTCATCCACGTGCCTGTGCTTAAGGGCATATACACATGGTTATAACAGTTTGCCCCATTGTGGGAATCCTATTTAAGAGCATCTTGAGCTGGTAAACTGCAGGAATCCCATCACAAATATTTCTTGAACTAATATCAGGCAGCTTCAGCACTTAAAAAAAAAAAAAAACTTTTCTCAGCAGCCAGAGGGCAGCACAGTGACATAATGATGATGTACAGAGTGGCGGCTTTCTGCAGGATTATAATTACTATTTGCTTTGCAGTGCAAGAGTGCATTAAGCCTCTCTGAAACTTAACCCATTTTATTTCTTTATTCTTCCAGTGAAGTTTGATTGGAAATATGTTGTCAAATTTAGCTGACATCTGAAATTTCTCTGGGACTTTGAAGTCCGCAAGTGGTTTGGGATCTGGCAATTGCCCACCTCATCATATATAGAGAAGCAAGTTTTTAGAAATTGCCTCACTTCTTAAATGGAACATAGCTAGTTGTTTTCCAAGAGTTCCTACATTATACAGATGAGCATGCTTATGGGTCCCGTCTACAAAAGAGTTTCATCTGATGGGACTCAGGAAGAGAACCTTTTATGCTGTGGCACCCACCCCCTGGAAGGTCATCCTTTCTGAGGTTAGATTGGCTCAATCTAAGAGCGCCATCAGGATCCTGTGGGCACGGAGAGCCTCCAAGATAGCTGTATTGTCTGTGAGCTGTCGGCTGGCCTTTTCATAAACTTTTTTTTTCTCCCAATGAAGTCCTTGGTGCTCTCTGAGTGTGGTTGTTTTCTTGCAGACATTTCATTACCCAACTAAGTAACATCACACTGAAGAAGCAAAGCTCAGAGAGCACCAAGGACTCCATCCCTGACCTAAGAACATTCTCTTCTATTGATATTTTTAATGCTTACGGTTAATTGTTTTAAATTTTATTTATATGCGTTTGATTTTGCTGTTTAATGTGTGAGCCATTCAGAGTCAGGTGAGATGGGTGGCTATGTAAATTTAAAGAAATACCAAGGGAACAGAAGTGTTACCTCCAGTGTGAATCAAGCCTATGAATAACTGTTTTCTTTGCAGGAACATTCAAATGGCTACTTGGAGAGCGATCCATGAAGTATTCAGAGTACAGATATGGAAAAAAAATATAATTATAAAAAAAAATTGAAAAAGAAAGGCATTAGTTGAGAATTTGGGAAAATGGGAGTTGTGGGTTTCCCATTTGGGGAAGTCATCAAGTTGCAGGGTGGGTGGATTATGTCTGTTGTTGGCCTCCTTAAGAGTGGATATTCATGAGTATCTTAACAGTTGACAGATGTCTTCTTTTGAATCTTACTTTCCTTAATATTATATGTTTGCCCCTTCAGTTCCCTAACCTACAAGTGCCGCCTGCTGCGCAGAAAGCCCCAAAGGATAAATGTGGAGCAAACATCCCAGGACTCATGCAAGGAGGAATGGCTGTGGAACTATCAGCTCAATGAAGTCAATGTCTTCACCTTGTTTGATGAATACATGGAGATGAGTAAGTGAAGTTCAGTGGAAAAGCTCACAAAACATTATAAGACTCAGCAACCTGCGATGGGGGCCAAACTAAGGTTAGAATGCTGCCTGTTTTGTCAGTCAAAGCTACATGATAGTTTTGAGGAACATGAGAATGAAATACTATAGCTGTATTGTTGCATTGATTGCTTTCAGTTTTTATCACCAATGCTTTGAAAGAAATATTCTTGATCACAGTAATAAGGTTAACATCTTATCCAACTTGTATATGCCCAGTACAGTTAAGGTATTGCATTGTCGCTCATAAAGCTCAAGCATTCTGAACTAGAACTCCCATAAGGTTCTTTTAATGACAGATGTTTTCCTTGGAAAAGGAATAGACATCAATGTACCCTTATCACATGCAAGCTCTTGGACTAGAATATGCATATCCCTTTTGGCCCAACAAATTTAGTAATCAAAAATTCGTGTTGTTTAATTTCCTGCCTCTTTTCAACCTCTTCTTTATATCCTTAGTGATCCAGTACAGCTTCACCACTATTTTCGTGGCTGCTTTCCCCCTTGCACCATTACTGGCCTTTATCAGTAACCTTTTTGAGATTCGGTTGGATGCTATCAAAATGGTGAAACTGCAGAAGCGAATGGTGCCCAAGAAAGCTAACACCATTGGTAAGATGCAGATCAAAGAGATTTCCCCCCCCCCCAGTCCATTTGGTAGGCCTGTTTCATGCATCAAAACATCAATTTTACTGTGATAAGATATTCTTTTGATGCAGCTGCTTTTAAACAAGGGGATAGAATTTTGGGATGAGTCAAATGCTTTGATGGTCTTTGAGGTCCAAAGCAATACATCAACTCAAGCCTTATGACTAAAACCATTGAAGTACAGCCTCCCACGTCAAGATCTAGCTAGGTTTGGCCACAGCAAGAAGATCCAGATAGATGCTATTTGGAGAATGAAAATGAGGAAGGCAACATTCCCAGTTTTCTCTCTAAATCACTGTTTCTCAACCTTTTCAACTTCAACGCCCAGAATTTCCCAGCTAGCATGTTAAAGTTGCCAAGGTTGAGAAATAACACTGCTCTAAATAACACACGTCACCACATTGTTCCATATTGCTTTTTCTCTCAGAGATAGATAGATGATAGATAGATAGATAGATAGATAGATAGATAGATGATAGATGATTTATTGTCACTTTGAATGTACACTAATTGGCATACATTAAAATGAAATTTCATTGCATACAGCTCTCAAAGGGTCACCACCTCCAATATACACTACATAAACATGACAAAATAAATAAATAAATACAAAATTATGCATATAGCCACATATATTATATGATGCAGAGAAACAACACAGTCTAGTTTGGATGTATACATGTACATGGCGAGAAAAACGAATCTTGCGAGTTTACAGACAGATGGCATAAGGAACAAAGCTGTTACAGAATCTGGTAGTACTGCTAAAAATACTTTGAACCCTCCTCCCAGAGGGGAACAACAGAAACAGACCATCACTGATGGGTGTGTGGGGTCTCTAACAATGCTTTGAGCTCTAAGCACATAGCGCTTATAAGCAGTATCCTGAATTACAGGAAGTGAGCGTCCTATAATCTTCTTGGCTGTCCTTGCCACTCTCTGTATGGACTTTCTATCTGAGGCATTGCTGCTACCAAACCAAACAGTGATGCAGTTTGTTAAAATGCTCTCAATTGTGCCTCTGTAGAAAGTGGCTAAGACAGAAGGAAATCCTTGTTACTCCAATTAATTAAGCCTATAGTTCATTTATAGTCTCCATTTTTGACAAATAATGCTCTATTCAAAGCAGTTTGCAGGAAAAAGACTATTCTTCCCTATGAGGGACAGGGGTAAGGATTCATTACAGTTAGGGTAAATTCTCTTTCTTCCACATATTGACTAAGACAGTACCGGTATCTCTTTTGTTTTTCATTCCCTTTACAGGTATCTGGTACTACATCCTAGAAACAATTGGTATACTCTCTGTCATTGGCAATGGCCTAGTTATTGCCATCACCTCAGATTTCATCCCCATGCTGGTGTACCAATATACATTCAGTCCATGCAAGCAGAAGAACAATACTGGCATTGAGTTAGTATTCTCTGAAATTCTAACATGGCTGTTAAATATAATGTATCATTTATTGGTTCTTTATTTAAATAGATATATTGTTCATAGTTTTCCTCTAAGCTTAAGGCTAGTAGGATAAAAGATATGGATAATCCTCATTGTTATCATCATAGGAATATAACTGAGTTTCAAAAACATTGTATGTTTGTAAGGATTAGTGAGCTTGTATTTGTAGTGGACCCTGTTGCTTCTCTTCCCTGTTTGCATGACATGTTTATCTATGGTAAATAATTGTAAATAACTCAGTTCAGTAGCTTGATTCACATGATATGTTGAACTACACAGGCTGGGTTCCCACTACTAAGCAATCTAAAATGTAGTTGAATAGCTGAGAGTGTCATGTGCCTGTGGCCTCTTGGTGTATGGTTATGGAGAGGAGTAAAAAAGTAGATAGATTAAAATGAAGGGGAAAAAAATAGAATTGGCCAAGTAGAGCAATGCTTGAAACCACAGAAAAGGAAGTTAAATAGCTTTTTAGACTGGCCACATTTTGCAAAATATGTGTGACAGAATATCTGATTCTTCCTCACAAAAAATAAATCCAATATTGTCCCTTTATTGGTGGCCCTCGTTTAATCATAGTACATGCATGTCCTGTAACCAGAAGTATTGCACTGAGGAAAAATATCTCCCATGTTCGACCATCAAAGAACCAGTGACTTTTAAGCACTTTTTAACTTAATCCAAATGCATATACATGAAATATTTTCTTTCATTTTCATGTAATAATGAAATTACAATATTAGGGCAGATTATTGTATTAAGCAAGTAACTGTAATTTGCAATTGGAAATCTGAAACATGGCATGTCTATCAGTGTTGCTAATAGGAACTTCAAAAGAATTAAGATAATGAGTACCGGTAAGTATATATTGTGATGAATAGGACTGGATATGGAATGGGGTCTTCTTTCAGGATCATTTGAAATCTCATTCCATGGCAGTGGGTGCAGCAAAGAGGACTTATTTTTCGGCCTCTGTTCTGCACAGAACAGAGTGATGAAGCTGTTTGATAATGTGTAGAATCTCCTCTTTAATGATGCAGAGTGGGGTGGAGCTATAGGAGAGGTTCAATGGGTCACTTTTTATCATTCTTAGCAGTCAGTTTATTAGATTTGCCTCAATTTGGACTCCAGTATTGGGGCAGTTAGTAGTAGGTTGTCTTGGCTGCTACTTGTCAGGTTCATATAGATTATTTACAGCTTGGACTTGAGGATATGGACTAGTGTATGAGGAGAGATGAGAACCAGCACTTATTTGGTCAAGCTTTTCCTTTCCTGGTTGTCAAAATCAATCAATCTATCTATCTATCTATCTATCTATCTATCTATCTATCTATCTATCTATCTATCTATCTATCTATCTATCTATCTATCTATCTATCTATCTATCTATCTATCATCTATCTATCTATCTATCATCTATCTAGCTAACTAGCTATCTAGCTATCATCTATCTCCTTGAGTTTGGGATTAGTTCCTGCCGCTTTTAAAGGAAACAACTATAAGACCTTTACTGACAAAGTTGTTTCTTGACCCAGAAGTCCTTTCTAATTATAGCCCAGTATCAAATATTCCATTCTGGAATCTGAAAAATGATTGAGAAAGTGATAGACTGATTTTCTGGATTAATTTCAATCAGGGTTTCATCTGGGATATGATACTGAGGCTGTTTTGGTCACCTTGGTATATCACTTAGGTAGATGTGAAGGAGTACTAATATCTACATCTTCTGGAACTCTCAGCAACTTTGGTACTATCAACCATGGTATGCTTCAGGGCCTTCTGGCAGAGTTGGGTCATGGGGCCATTGTTTTGCATTGGATCCAGTCCTTCCTCTTGAGACATGCCCAAAAGGTGGCGCTACAAGAGTTGTTCAACAGCTAGGTCACAGACTTATGGTCTCCTCCAATGTTCTATGTTGTCTTCTGTTTTATGTATAACATAAACTGCTGAAGGAGGCCATTAGATTTTGAGAGTGAGATGTTATCAGTACACCCATAACACCAAGCTCTCTTGCTCCTTCCCTTTTAATAACTGCATGATTCACCAAGCCTTTGTTATTTAAATGACGTTTGATTTTAATTGTATTAAATTTATTTTGTGAGTTTCTATTTTTTGATTGTTGTTAAGTTACCTTGAATGTTAGAATGAACTAAAGGGGAAAGAAATGATTAAATCAAAATCTCTTCTGGTCCAAAATTAAGTGTTTTACAACCTTCAGAACTGAAGTATTGCATACTGATTGTTGCTTTGTTGTGCTTCCATAGCTGTTTGACAGGTTATATCAACCACAGCCTTTCAGTTTTCAATGTCCAGCACTTTGAGAATACTGTGAATCTGACGGACCCAATGGGGAATAAGATAACCCACTGCAGGTATTGGCTAATGCCTATCAATGTTCCCGTGCCCTCCGATTCAAAACAGAAAGTACACAGCAGGCCAGACAATGTTTTTGGATGTAGGCCTCTTCCTTTTCTATCATTTGTGTTCAGCACTCTAATGAAAGAACTGATTTGTACCAAAACTGGTTTTACCTATATACACGTACTAGGATTTATTTTATGCTACTTCTGTTTTGCCTGACTATGCTCTTTAGAAATTAAACAATAAAATTACATTAAAATAAACAATATTAAAACAAGCTTTGCATTGGCATTCTAAGAGCCTTTGCCTATTGAAGCAAGAATAGCCATTTTAAAGCAGAGAAAAAGTATGTGAAGGAGGCTTGGGAAAGTGGGAAAAATAAATAAATGGCGAAGTTTACCTGTTTCTATCCACTTTCTGCAGGTACCCAGACTACCGGAACAGTGATGATTATAGTCATTCTGTTAAGTTTTGGCACATTTTTGCTGCACGTGTTGCCTTTCTATTTGTATTTGAAGTAAGTGTTTGGGTTGCAAAAGTATGGAGATAGTCCTGTGCAGACAGCAAAACCTACAGAGTTAGTTTCGGGGAAACTATTTATGAGCATGCATAACCACTGAAGAAGACAGATGTACAAAACCTTCTTCCAAAAGGCAACTTTTGTCTGTAAGGCTTTCCCATCCGCCCCCCTCCCCCAGCCTCTCCTCAAGCTTCACCACATTTCTTTATTTGAAAAAGCATCCCTTTCTTCACATGCATTGTGCTGTCTTCCTTTGTGCGTGTGAAAGAAAAGTAGAATGGGTTGTGTGTAAGAGTGAGAGTGGAGCATGATAGAGAGCAAACAAGAGTGGGGTGGGAAAAGGGCATCAGCATCTGCATTCAAGCAGTGGATTTGGACTGTGGTCTTCTTAACTGTTGTTGGTATACGGCTTCCAGGGTGAACGTCCAGAGCCAATGCAGCTTGCCTTAATGGTCTATAGTAGGGGTGTCAAACTCAAGGCCCGTGGGCCGGATCTGGCCTGCGGGGCTGCCCTGGAAACAGTGAAGGACTGGCCCACAGTGCCTCTGCCAGTGAAAATGAACTCTGCCGTGTGAGGCCCTCCTGAGCTCTGTTTTTGGCTGCAACGGCCTCCTGCAGTGCTCTGCCAGCAAAAACGGAGCTCAGGAGGGCCGCAAGCTCTGTTTTCCCTGGCTGAGTGCTGCAGGAGGCCGTCGCAGCTGAAAATGGAACCTGGGAGGGGTGCTCCCGACACGAGTGACGTCGAGCTGGCCACACCCACCCTGGCCACACCCACCCGCCCCCGAGGTCAAACACAAACCTGATGCGGCCCTCAACGAAATCAAGTTTGACACCCCTGGTCTATAGTTTTACTGGATGCTTGATTAGTTCAACAGGACGTATCATACTGAGACCTTTTGTTTCCTTCAGCAAAAGTGTGATTGAAATCCAGATCAGTTGCTCCATCATAAACAGATTATTAATTGAAATCTTGCCTTTTCACAGTTCCATAGCAGTTGAACACCTGCCTTTTAACAGTTCCATAGCAGGAGAAGACTATCCTCAGAAACTAGGACTTTATACCTCAGCAGATAAATCAGGATGGAAGCTAGCTGCTTGACCAGAGAAATTGACCAGTGAAAATATTCTGCTTTAAAGAAGCTGCTGATGTCAGAAATTTTGCAGTGCCCCCCACAAAGCTCCAAATCTGTTTGCAAATAGGAATCCCTTGTTATCTGCCAGGTATTCGAGAGGCCAGATCTATTTAGGATTAGAGATGAAATTATGTTTTGTCCTAGGATATGAGCATCGTTAGAACCCCCTTTCCAGTTATCAATAGAAAATACTTTATCTCATACCTTGAATGCCATTTCCAAGATTCAGAAGGCATCACCTTATCTTAGTTGGATTTACATTTTATGCTCATCCATAATGTGTGGTTAATTTGGCTTGATGTAATACAGGTATGATTTCTAAAGTTTGGGTTTAGGCTTTATGTACAAATTAAACCACTCTGACTTGTTTGATAAACTATAAACTCACTGTTAAATCAGAGTTGGCACAAAGAGGGTCCCTGACCATTGCATCTGGATGATCAGTGATGATTTCTGTATGATGGTTGATTTATAGAGCTATTATAATTCTGAACTGATATACAGTAGTAATTAAATTAATCCATGTTCCAAGTAGTTTAGAAGAGCAGTTTTCTTGACGATTAAATATTGCTGAGAAGATAAAGCAGCTGTGTGCCTGAAGGAATAATATGATAATTCTCTGATCATTTTCCAGCATGTGGCTCTATGCGTTAAACTAATTGCGGCATGGTTGGTACCTGATGAACCCAGAAGTGTTAAAAATGAGCAACTAAATGAAAAACGCAAGAAACTAAAACTAAAACTCAGGTAAGTGTTTATCAAGAACAAAACTCTCAGAGACATGGCATTGAATACCAAGGTTGCCATTTGACAATTGGGGACATTCATCTTTTCCAAAAGTATACAGGTAGTCCTCGACTTTCAACAGTTCGCTTAGTGACCGTTCGAAGTTACAATGACTCTGAAAAAGTGACATGATGTTCTGCCCCAGCTGCCAACCCAAAAGAACACAGCACACACAGAGTCCGTACAAACCTTGGTTTACTAAATAAGTACTACTAATGAGCTTTCTTAGTAGTCGTTCAAACACAAATACAGTTTAAATCAGTCTTTTCTGAACCACGGCTGTTAATTCAACTTCATTAACAGCCGCAAGAGTCCAAGGAAAAATAACTCAATTCTGAGGGAACAGTCTTTCAGATAACAGTAATCTTACTGTGGTTGGCAAAACGCCCAGAAGCAATTAGCAGGAAAGATGACGAGAGAGAGAGAGAGAGAGAGAGAGAGAGAGAGAGAGAGAGAGAGAGAGAGAGAGAGAGAGAAT
>QLTV01003957.1:1389297-1410378 GCA_003457575.1 Thermophis baileyi | reverse complement strand
ACTACCCCAGCCTCCTCACTGTCGGAATCAGCCACCAGCTGCACAGGCTGCTGGCGGGCCACAACACATGACAATTTTTCACACTTATGACCATCGCAGCATCCCCATGGTCATGTGATTTACATTCGGATGCTTGGTAACTGGTTCATGACTGTTGCAGTGTCCCGGGGTCACGTGATCCCCTTTTGTGACCTTCTGACAAGCAAAGTCAATGGGGAAGCCAGATTCATCTAACAACCATGTTACTAATGATTCATTTAACAATTGTGGCAAGAAAAGTCGTAAAATGGGGCAAAACTCACTTAACAAATTTCTCACTTAGCAACATAAATTTTGGGCTCAATTGTGGTCGTCAGTTGAGGACTACCTGTACATCTTCTTTGCTTTGTCATTGGAACATATTAATTAGCTAAATATTTGTAACAGGAGCAAATATTTGATTGTAAAAAAATTTATTCCCTGAGAAACTTTTCAGAAATAAAGATTAGGATTAGTACAGCAAAGACTTGTTTGCTTTGGCTCTTGGAATTATTGTGAGCCTTAAGTTGATGCTGTAACTGTTGACTCCAGGGGTGGGTTCCAACTTACCTCGCTGCCGGTTCGCTCCCTCCCACGCCGCGTGGGCACGCCTTGTGGGCGCGCGCATGCACAGTAACGAAAAATCCAAAAATAATAATAATTTTTTTAAAAAGCCAAAAACAAGATGACGACCGCATGCACAGTGCTGGAACTCGGCTTCTGTGCATGCTCAGAAGGGAAAAAAAATTCAAAAAAAAGATGGCGGTGCCCATGGACCGGCACTGACCGAACCGGATCGGTGACGTCATCGTGATGTCACCAGCGGGTCACTACCAGTTCGGGAGAACCGGTCCGAACCGGGAGGAACCCACCCCTGGATGACTCCCTTTAGCATTGACTGCATTTTCCGAACAGTACAGATAGAATCATGGAATGTGAAGCCTCTTCTTTGTGGTTGTGGCTTGCTTGTCTCCCTGTGCATTGGCAAGAGAGGTAAGTGATAAAAGAACCAAACAGGCAATTGCCTTGATTACTCAAAATACAGGTAGTCCTTGACTTATAACCATTCACTTCTAAGTTTAAAATTGGATTAGTTTATAGTATAAAATACAAAAATACAAAAGAAAATAGTGTGAAAATAAGGGAGAGAGAAGGGAAGGGAAAAGTAAGGGACAAAGGGAAAAAAGAAAGAACATCCGACTCCTTCTGATGCAGTAGAACAAGATAACAATATCAAACCTCAACTTTTTACTTTTACATAGTAATATATGTAAATGTAATATATGTATAATGTAAACTAGCCATTTCTATAACAAACCCATCTAATTGGTAAAACCCAAAATCGACTTACGACCATTCACTTAGTGATTGTTCAGAATTACACCAGACCTGGAACGGGTGCTTTCTAGTCTGTAAAACACTTCTGTCCATTGTAAAATGTCATGTCACCCACTCCTTGGTCACATGACATTTTAGGTGCTGGGCAACTGGCTTTCCTTTGCAACTGATTGTGGTGTCCTGTGTCCGGTGTCCATGACTGTGATTTGTGACCTTTTTTTGCTGCTTTCCAGCATTTTTTACTGGGAAAAAAAAGCATGGCATTCACTTAATAATTGTGGTGATTCACTTAACAACTGCTGCAAAAATGTTGTAAGATCATGAGTGCCTCAACTTACAACTGTAATGACTTACAACTTGAAATGCAGTCCCAATTGTGTTCGTAAATCAAGGACTACCTACAGTATAAGTCTTTGAGGAGCCAGTCCTGTCTCGATTTTCAAATACAGTTGAACCCAGATTGGAGTCCATTTTCATTCTTATTCTGTGACTCTCACACCTTTGAGATCATTACCTCTGCTCATTTTTTTTTTTTTTGGAGCTTTTTCATATGGTTGAAAGCCTCCTGGGTACAATCCTGGAAATACAATATAAGCTTCAATAGTTTGAACCCTGAAAATCCCACTTTAAATAACTTCCTTGCTGTTCTGTGAATCAAATCAGAAGCATCCACGTACATTTATGGATGTGTTTGTTTCATTTGTAAAGACTGACTGGGACTAGGGCACTAACTAGTCATGCTATTCATGGAGTCTTTTGAGCTTACATAACATGAAGAATGAGCAACCACTTGTAAGGTTAAAATCACTATTTGCTTTTTAGATCAGAAATTTACTCTTTTTTTCCCCCTGAGCTGAGAGCTCTACCTGACTATTGAATAGAATCTTGGAAGCTACAATCCAAAAACTTATGGGCAGGGCAAAAATAAATCATGATTTTGTTTAGACTTAATTAGCATGCAAATCAGTGAAGATGATTATACCCTGGTTATTATTAAAAAATGTTTCGGATGGATTTGGAAGGCTTCCGAGAGATTTCCAAAATGTTTTCAAGGGCTGTATGCACTTCAGTTTTTGATTATTGTCTGTTCTGTTTTGCAAAATTGAACAGAGCATTGAGTGGAACCAAAGAAGTACCAGTTTGAGTAATAGAGATGAGGAAGCAGACTTAGTTGTTTTTTCAAATAGATCCTGGTGTCCATTCATTGTTATTCTGGAAGCCAGATTGAAAGTGTTTTATCTTACTAACCAACGATAACATTTTCGATAACATCAGTACATACTTAGCAAGCCTCCCATCTCAGAAATGCCATCAGTAACTGCACCTCTGTCAAAGGTAATTATTAATTTGACCAGCAGATTGTTGGCAGGAGAGTCCAAGTGACAGTAGTTCCTTCACGTCTTCACCACTTTTTTTATCAAGTAGAAAGGGAGGTCCTGCTTAAAAGCAGAAAGCCATGAGGAGGAGGAGGAGATTGGACATTGTGTGTGTGTGTGTGTGTGTGTGTGTGGTATACTCTGGAAAGAATAGCAAAATTTGAATACAAAAAATGAATAAGAGATAGTCCCTAGAGGTAAAGGCAGAGGTGGGTTCCTCCTGGTTCGGACCGGTTTGCCCGAACCGGTAGCGACCCACTGGTGACATCACAGTGACATCACGGATCCGGTTCGGTTGGTGCCGGTCTGTGGGCGCCGCCATCTTTTTAAAAAAAATTTTTTTTAAATGTTTTAAATTTTTTGGGAATTTTCCCCCGGGTTTTTTTCTTCTGCGCATGCGTAGAAGCCGAGTTTCTGGCACTGCGCATGCACCACCATCTTGTTTTTGGTTTTTTTGGGGGGGGATTTTTTTTTATTTTTCGGCACTGCGCATGTGCGTGCGCACGCGCAAAGTGCGTGCGCCCACGAGGCGCGGCCACACGGCGCGGGAGGAAGCAAACCGGCAGCAAGGTAAGTTAGAACCCACCCCTGGGTAAAGGTGACTGTAGACTACATAGCATCAAAACCCGGATGTCTTTGAAGATAAGCTAAATGATTAGCTATTGCTTGGGAGGTCTGTTTGCCTGGTTAATTCTTTTCTGTCCCCCAGCCTTTCCCTGCCTTGTTACCTCTTCCTCTTATCTCATTTCCATCCAGGGTTCACCTTCCCCTCCCCCTTCCCTGTTTCCTCATTCCCATCCTGTTTTTTTTTCCTCTTTTGCTGTTTGTGCTAGAGGTGGGGATTGTATATGTACACACATGAATTTGTTTATGTAAAAAGTGATCGGTAGATACAGATGGGAATAAATGAATTATATAACTGGAATACATTATTTAACATTGCAATTAATTTTAATTACTAGTTCTGTATTTAGTTCATATCATCCCATTGTCTTGCATGGTGGTAGGATGGGCTGCAGGTTTTAACAGATCTCTCTCTCTCTCTTTCTGTCTCTCCCTCCCCCCTTTCTCTCTCTATAGAGTCCTTGACTTATGACAACAATTGAGCCCAAAATTTCTGTAGCTAAATAAATACAGTTGTTAAGTGAGTTTTGTCCCATTTTATGACCTTTCTTGCCACAGTTGTTAAGTGAATCACTGCAGTTGTTAAGTTAGTAACATAGTTATTAAATGAATGTGGCTTCCCCAATGACTTTGCTTGTCAGAAGATCTCCAAAGCTGACCACATGATCCTAGGACACTGCAACAGTCATAAATATGGATCAGTTGCCCATATCAGTTTGAATTTTGATCACGCAAGCATGGGGATGCTGCAATGGTTGTGTGAAAACAGTCATAAATCACTTTTTTTCAGTGCCATTGTAACTTTGAATGGTCACTAAACAAACTGTTGTAAGTTGAGGATAACCCGTACTACTAAAACTCCTATTCCTCTATGTGTAACCTTGAACAGGTTGAAGTGGTACATTGTAGGGTGACAATTTTTGAATTAGGAACCTCAAAATGGGCTAACTTGAGGAATGTGTCCAAAATCCAGGATCTATGAATCCCATGGAATTAAAATTTGTCAAATTAAATAAAACATCTTATGACATATTGCAATATATTATAAAATATGTCCGGTGTTCAACTATGGTAGACCAACTCCTGTGGTCCCAAAGGTGCTTTTTTTTTCTTCTCAAGAAGCAACTGGACATTCTGGTTTTTCTTTGAAGACATTTCGCTTCTCATCCAAGAAGCTTCTTCAGCTCTCAAGAAGCTTCTTGGATGAGAAGCGAAACATCTTCAAAGAAAACCTAGAAAGTCCAGTTGCCTCTTGAAAAAAAAAGCACCTTTGGGACAACCATGACCTGAATGACTGAGAATCTCCATAGACAACTCCTGTAGTGTTTGACTGTGCTATACAGTTCAACATGAGCTATTTTCAAGGCAGATATATCTCTGAATATCTCCCTATCTGGTGGCGCAGTGGTTAGAATGCAGAATTTCAGGCTAACTCTGTCCACTGCCAGGAATTCCACCCTGATGGGGCTCAAGGTTGACTCAGCCTTCCATCCTTCCGAGGTCGATAAAATGAGGACCCAGGTTGTTGGGGGCAACATGCTGACTCTGTAAACCATTCACAGAGTGCTGTAAAGCAGTATGGAGCAGTATTAAGTGCTATTGCTATTGTTATCGCTACATTTTAAATAACTTTTCCAGTACATTAGAAGCTCTGCCATTATTGAAGATGTTGAAGAATCTGGTAAGGAAATATCTCTGAAACGATGATCCATGGGGTCATGGGTTTTCTAGTATATAATAAACATAACTCATGCATGAATGTATGAATAAACACAACTCATATATACACAAGTGTGTCATATGGACACATTCATGAAGCGATGGGGAAATCAAGTTTTCAGAATTTATTACTGCTGAAATTGGTTACTGTTGGTTAATAAGAGAGAAAACTAACCATTGTACAGGATTTGTGTCCATTTCTACATATTGAAACAATATATAATCCTACCTTCTTTTGGGGGAGTTATGATTTTGGGGCATAACTGGTTTATATCATGTCCATTTCATGGTGTGGCTCAGGAAACATATAGGTGGCTCCCATATATTTATTTATTAAATGTATATACTGCCATAATTTCCATGGTCTCCCAACAACTAAATGCAATCACAATGCATTTAAAGCAATGCAATTAAAATCTATGGTAAAGAGATTAAACTAGCTTCCAACTGAAGGCTGCTCCACAGAATTGGAGCCACTACTGAAAAGAAGCATGTCCTGACCTCAGGTTCCCTCACTTTATGAAGGGAGCAATTGATAATTATTTTTAGAAAGAGCATATTGGGCAAGTCATTTCTAATTGGAGAAAGTGGTACAGTAAGCATCTGAAGTACAGGTGCCAAGCTATAGAAGTTCATGGGAAAACAAGTTCAACTTTATATGCTGTCTGTTAAGGTGATGTCCATATTTCAAACACTTTTATGGGTTTCCTTTTGAAGTTCCAACTTCTGTACCATACTCACATTCATTCCTATATCCTTGTATCTCAGTTTTCTGTAAAAATCTGACTGATGTTCAAGAGTGTCCTAACATTTCCTATATCAGTGTAAGCAAGACCACACCTCTTAAAGTCCCAATTGTTTCATTGAATTATATATAATTCAAAGGCTGCTGAATGCAACTGAAGTTATAAAAACTATTTTTCTGTATTTCAGAGCAATGGATGATTCCACAGAAATATAGTAAAACATGATGGACCTATCACAGGAAGTGCTGAGTGAAATGGTGCTACAAGCTTTGAAGATGCCAGCAGAAATCTGCAGCCATCCCTGGTCTATCACTTGCACTGTTCTTGGACTTTATACTTCGTCACCAAAATAGCTTTGGATGGTACAACTGCTTTGAAATGTCAGTGTTTTTAGGCAAAATTAGACCAAGTGAAGGAAACAATTACCAGATGACATGTCATGGTCAGTGTAATACAGCATTGCAGAAGGCCAGAAGCATTTTCAAATGTTCCATATTCTTCTGTAAGACATTACAGTCAGTAAATCATTTGTGACCTTTGTTGTCACGCTAACATCTACTCAGACATGCTGTTTACCTCATTAACTCAGACTGATAATCCAGTACTATAGGAAATCCCTGAACAGTCTCTCACTTCATGTAAAATATCAGGACCTTGTATTGTTCTTCTTCATTTGCTGATAATCCTTGATTAGGGTAAACATATGCTGCTTGCCTAACAGAGTCCTTAGCCAAATACCCCAATGTGTAGTACAGCCAATATCCCCTTTACAAATAATCTGAAACTGCTCTTTATATTTAGGAGAGCTAATAGAGAAACCCTTCAAAATGTCTCGTCTTTACTGTGCTTGTCATTTCTAGATTATTTTCCCAATCTTTGCATGCCATTTTGATATATATAAGAACAGATTTCTCGTATATCAGTTTTTAAGAGTAATCCAATTTGCCACTAAAAATGGGCAGCTTTATTGAGATCTAATGCATACATTGTAAGGTCTAAATTATACACAGTTCCTGATCCCATATTCCAATAAGCTATTGAGGAGATGCATGTATTCGAGTTCTTTTGTGTTTGTTTTTTTCTATATTCCCTATACTTTTTCATTTACAGTTTGGGTTATTAGAGATTCTTCATGCAAGTGATTCTGAAACCTAATATATAAAGAGCATTCTGCCTAATCCAGAAGTAATGTATATTGATACAAAAATGAATTAATTCAATCAACTTAGAGAATCCTGTTTATCCCAGAAAGATAAGTTTACAAAAATGCTGGGTCCAGCAAAGATAAGAACTGTGGTAAAATTAATACATATAAAAAAGAGGATTTATTAGGAATGTAGCTTGTTGGAATCTGGGTAATGTGTGAGATGAGCTTCAGTTGCTGAACTGATTTTGATTTTTATACCTTTATGTTTTCCTTCCAACCAAGTGTCTAATAATGCTGAAAACCAAAGGGTACCTGAAATTTTGTCATTGTTGTTTATTTCTGGACTTAAATTTGAATTAATTTAGTATACATTTAATCTGTAGCCTATAGATGAACAAAACAAATAAATAAAACTTGAAGTCAATATGTAAGTAATATTGTGCTATTATAATCCTTTAATTCAGATTTCCTCATCCTTCCCTATCTGTGAATTTAATTTGTTTGCATTAAGTTACTTGTATTGCTATCAAACTCTAAATTGTTTGGGTATTGTCTTTTCTTTAGAGTCAAATTTAACTATTGATTTCAGTGATCAGTGACAATTATATTCTCTGGCTCCTGAAGTCACATTTATAATTGGGACTTTAGATTCAAAAGAGCATACCACGACCAAACAACAGCTACTTAACTTGTGTGAGTTTACAATGGATGCCAAGCATTTTATTCCAAAATTTAAGGAATTTTGTTCAAGGATGTTTTTTTTTTAAGTTAAAAGTCTTAAAGATAAAATGAAAAACTTGACTCTGTTAGTTGTTTGACCAAGAACTTTTAATGCAATTTGAAATTCCTGTTTACAATTTGTTTAAAATAAGATTTTTTTTTAAAAAAAAGGATACATTATTATTAAGATATGTATATGAAATTTGGATTAAAATATTTTATATAATAAATTTTTAAGAAATAAAAATGAAACTTTTGGAGCTTTATTTTAGTTGGATAGATTTTAGCAAGTAACTCAGGAATGATCCCATTCAGAATTCCATGATCCATAGCAAGCTATGGACTTTGCTTCTAGATCAAATGCGGTAATCTCTCTCTCTGAAATTCTGAAAAAAAGGCTTATTTATTTTTAAAACCAAATAATCTGAACTGGCTAATAACTTCTGGATCTCATTGCCGTCTTTTTTATATATATATACTTTGTTTTTTAAATGCTTAGAACTGTACAGTACCTCAAACAATAAAGGAGGTAGGCTATTAAGACTATAAAATAAAAAGTTATAAACAGAGTAATTCATCAATCTACTGTTGTGACCAAAGAAATGCAAGTTATAAAAAATCAAATCTTCCAAGAGGCAAGATGCTCCACCTTGAAAATGGGTTAATAATTATAAGACAATATGTCCAAATTTGTTCTCTTCTAACCTACTATAGTAGACCTCAGTGCTCCGGCTTTCACACCCCTTACCTTCCTTCTGAATGTAAGCTTTTATATTGACAGGGTGACAGCCAGCATTAGCAGTATAGTACTTAATATTCAGAGTTTGAAATGCAGTCTGTATTGAATGAATGGAGCAGAGGTTCATCCTAATCACGTCTACTTTAGTAAGGCAACTTCTATTAAAGGGTCCCTCTAATACAGATAGAATTTTTATTAGAGCACATTTAGCAGAAGCAACATCCTGGCACCTGCAACTGAATTGCCATGCAAGAACAGTCACTACTTTGTAGTTCCTCATGTTTTATGTGTGCTGGCAATGTACCCAATAAGAAGTGGTTTATTTTGAAGGACACCGTTTTTTTAGTATTGCAGTAAATCTTCTCTGTATGTAGGATTAGTTTGATGACTCATTAGTGTAAATTACATTAATTTATGTTTGGGAGTGCAGAAGCAGAAAAATGAAATTACAGACATCATTAATACTGATTCTGAAGCTTGACTAACATATACTATTCCTCTTATTTTAATACTTTCAGCACATTCTGTCTCAAAGTAGCTATTGCTGTGGTGATTCTCAAAAATCCAGAAGTAACAATTTGTTTATGTCTCATTAGTTATTTGAGGTATGATTTCCAGTACATTTAATGTGTATCTGATTGCCAGTGTCAAATAGCATAACACTTCAGCATTTTAGACTTTTAACAAATTAACACCCAAAGATGCCCATAATGCTATATACAGTCTTCTAGTTTTAATATATTGGAAAATAAGATTAGGTAAGATCAGGGGTGGGTTCCAACTTATCTTGCTGCCGGTTTGCTCCCTCCCACGCTGCGTGGGTGCACCGCGTGGGCACACCTCATGGGCACGCGCACACTTTGTGCACGCGTGTATGCACAGTAACAAAAAATCCAAAAAACCCCCCCAAAAAAACAAACAAAGCTGGAAAAAAGATGGTGACCGCATGCACAGTGCTGGAAGTCAGCTTCTGCACATGCTCAGAAGGAAAAAAAAATTCAAAAAAAATTCAAAAAATTTTCCCCAAAAAACAATTTAAAAAAAAGATGGCAGCCCCCACGGACCGGCACCGACCGATCCGGTTCAGTGACGTCATCGTGATGTCACCAGCGGGCTGCTACCATTCAGGAGAACCGGTCCAAACCAGGAGGAACCCATCCCTGGGTAAGATGCTGAATATATTTTTAAACAAACTGAGGTACAAAAGATGCCAATCCTGAGCCCACTTCTAACTTTTCTTCCCTCCCAAGCAAGACCTCCCTCTTTGGAGATTGTCATAGATTCAGTTTGTTCCCCAAAACAAGACTAAATATCCCCCCTTACTTTGGTCAATTGTTACTTCTCACAATTTGTTTAAGAGGTCTGTGTTCCCCACAAGAAACAATTAGCATTCTCACCTGGAAGTAATATATTGGGGAAGGCTGAGACTGTTTCTATACTGAATTCTACACTTGCCATGGATAGGCCATTTAGCAATCTGGTTTTAATAAAACATATTTTCAGAAAGGCTAGTGCCAAGGTTACACAAAGACTGGATAATGGAAGTACACTTCTTGAAGCTCCAAAGCACCCTGGATCATTAAACCTTCTTGAAAAGTTACTGAATATTTTTTATGTAACAGACTGGAAAATTATATATCTGGGAAGTAATCATACTCACATATTCAAGAGTAATTATGTCACATTTGTCTTGCCGAACCTACTGTATTTTTGGAGTATAAGACGCACCTTTTTACCCCCAAAAAGAGGGTGAAAACTTGGGTGCGTCTTATACACCGAATGTAGCCCCACCCAGCCACCCCCACCCTTTGGCCACTGCCTCCCAGCAATTTACCTCCTTGCAGCAAACAGAACAGAGCCTGATTAGCAGAAGCAACTGATTATCGGCCTCCGGACCATCAGCTGATTGAGGCTGCAGGCAGGCCACCTGGTAAAACTGAAAGTGAAACTAACTGCAAGGAGGCAAATTGCTGGGAGGCAGAGGCAGAATTTTCTTTTCTTGTGCTAATCACTGCTGAAACTGGCTGTTTGTTGTTTGCTGCAAGGGGGTAAGTCAATAACTATAAATGCCTATAGAATGTTCAAATTATTAGACTTATTTTTTAAAGACTGCTTTATTATTGTTCTAGACAACTTAACAAAATGAAGAAGCTTTTTTAAATAAATGCTTGATCTGAAGAGGCCCAGTGCTATTGTATCTTCTTTTAAATAGCAGAGAATAATGTATACTTCCAGAAAGCCACATCAATTTTAACAGCATCTGTACAAGTAATAATCTGAAATGTAACAGTGTCCTGTTTTACTATTAAAATAAGGCAGCTGCCTGACTTAGTCATGTTTGGAGTAGATCTATTTAAATAATTGGGAGGAGTTAGTGTGACTACATTTAAGAAAACTTTCTGCCATTAATATACTGCCATAATGTACATTTCTCCAATTCTTTGCTATTTCTATGGGTCAGGCACACATGCACAGAAATACACAGCAAACAGTGTATATCATCTGTGCTGTTTGCTGGGAGGCAAATTGCTGAGAGGCAGAGGCAGATTTTTTCTTGTTTTCCTCCCCAAAAGCTAGATGCGTCTTATACTTCGGAGCGTCTTACACTCTGAAAAATACGGTACTTATTTGATGAAGTCTGTGATTTAAAGCAGTGGTCTCCAACCTTGGGAACTTTAAGCCTGGAGGACTTCAACTCCCAGAATTCCCTGGCTTTTCTGGCTGGGGAATTCTGGGAGTTGAAGTCCGCCAGGCTTACAGTTGCCAAGGTTGGAGACCCCTGCTTTAAAGTATGTCCAACATGCCACAAGCCAAAACTAACCATTGACCGGAAAATCCTGCATCTTAGTTTAATATGTGAAACGCTTTTGACACAAACAAAACCTGCAAAATATGGTAAACATTCTGGAAAAATGGGTAATGGTAGAGGAAATCAACATCAGGTCTAAAAGATGGGTCAAGCTGAAATCCAAAAAGGGAGAGAGAGAAATTATAATTGCTTAGTTCTGCAATGTACTGTCCAGAAAAACACATTTGCTACAATATCTTTGGGAATGGGAAAAAAATATTTCTGTGCCATGCTAACAGCATCTTCCATTATTTCAAAGCACAGTTTGCATCAAACTCTACAGCAAAAAGGAGAAAGCCAGGCCCTATTCACCTGTGTCCTATAGTTCTTTCAGAAAGACAAAAGTACCAGAAACCCAAGTGATGATACAATGTTCTTATGATCTTAGTCCATTTTCCTGAGTCCGCAGACTGTTAAATATTTCAGCAGGAATATTCCCTTTTCTATTTAAGTAGCATTGATTGGCAGTTTTAATGCAAGGACATTTCAAAGTACATGGTTCATCTAGTAGCATATTTACGTAAAGCACCTGCCTGCATTCCTAAATCTGGAGTCCAAAAATAAAGCCAAATGGTAGTCAAATCTTGCCCTTCACATGTGCTGAGAGGAAACAGTGCTAAACTCACCCTTCAATAAAATTGAACCTTCCCAAGCCCACTAACATTGCTTTAGCTCAACCCCATACACATTTACTTTGAGAGAAAAAAAGCCTCAGTAAATTAAATGCTTAATCTCCGGGAACAAAGCACAGGATTAAAATTCCAGCAAGAAACACCTTAGATCAATATCAGACTCTCCCTATCAGTTCTGTCACCTGTGTGACACACCCTGCGTAAATATAAAGCATTTACCTTACTCAGGTGTGCATGACTAGTGCATGCTAGGAGCTGTAGTTCTTTCTCACAAAGAATGTCAACCTGTGGGAACTGCCGAACTACATTACCCAGAATGCTTTGTCATAAAAGGTATGAGGAACCCATGACCTACCTGAGCGCCGGGCACAGTTTCCCCTAGCAACAAAGATAATGAAGACTCCTCCCTGTATCAGCAACTCAAAGTATTGGCTTCGGTTAGCAGGAGGTTGCCTTTGGTATAAGGTCGGTTAAACTGCCTGAAAGAGGTTGGTTGAATGAATTAAAGTATCACGTCTACTTCTCTGGCCCATTTCTCTGCTTGGCAAGAAAAAAATACGTTGGATTTCAGGAGTGGGATAAGGGATAAGGATTCTTCCATTAGGAGAAGGAAAGAGAGCCCTGCTTTTTTATTCCTGTGTGCAAAACTTCAGCCTCAGCAGAACAAAATATATCTGGCAAACTAGGTGATATTGGGATCATTATCTTCAATACAGATTGATCTGTTATTGTAGTAGAAAAAAAATCTCCAACAAAACAATTTAGATGGAAAATAATTTGTATTGAGTTTGTGCTATATTTTGGAATCTATCTCCTCATATATAAGCGTCACATCTCAATCTCTTGTTATCCAGTGCAGTTAAGTGGGAGGAGGTTTGTCTTTTATTTAATCTGGATTTGAATCAAAAACCTGCTTTAATCTGAAGAATCTTGGAATTCCTAGACAAGGCATAGTTTCCTAAAATGCTTGGAATTTGTTCCCACTCATTTCATTGAGGCTTGTTCCTAAATTAGGATAGATAGATTTATAACTGCTGGCTACAGTCTTAAAAATGCTTATTTCCAAAGTATGTTTTACTGACAAAATGTAATTTATTTTTAATGTGAATAGGATTGTGTTCATATTTATCAATAAAGAATTCAAATTACTGGCAGGGGAGAGTGAGAGGAAGAGAAGGAAAGTACATTTACATTCTTACCAGATTTCTATGAAAGCAAGTTAAACTGATTACAGTGATACTTCAAATAGTTTTTAAAGTCTTTATAGAGTGTGCTTATATTCTTTGCCAGCATCCTGCAATTCATAAGGATACTCTAAGTGTATATGTTTAAGATTACAACAAAACTCATAATTTCTTATTGAAATGAACAGCACTTACAGTAGGTACTGTTAACTTTGATTAGAGTGTTCTTAGTTTTTGTTAAATAAATTGTACTACTGCTTTTAAGGTTTTTTTAATTATTTAATCAAATCATCAATAATCTCGTAACAGTGACTCTGGGTTTATCTTAGGTTTATACAATCAAACAGTATTAAATGTGTATTGTGGCACCTGATTTCTAAAGCTTTCTAAAGTAAAAAAGAATTGCTCAGTGATCCTAGCGGATACCTGGCATTTTACATAAAGAACAATTAACAATTTTTAATTGCTCTTCACAATTAGAGTACAAAGTGTTCCAAAAGCTATTGTAGGTTTTTTTTTGGTCAATTATTGATTGGCAACATTAAAGACTACACATATTACGTTTGACCTGTTATCAAGTGGATTTGTTGAAACATAATTTTGATACAGCTGAAAATTACAAGATCTATCTTCCCTTGAGGTTCAGGACCTTCAACCTTTGCTGGTTTTGCATAGCTGCAATTTTGACAGCATATTACAGATACCCGAACACACAGGTGTCAAACTCGATTTCATTGAGGGCCACATCAGGGTTGTGTCTGACCTCGGGGGGGCCGGGGTGGGCGTGGCCAGCTCAACGTCACTCATTGTCACGCATGCGGCCTCCCCGAGCTCCGTTTTTGCTGGCAGAGGGCTGCAGGAGGCCGTCGTGGCCGAAAACACAGCCTAGGAGGGCTGCACACAGCACTCCTGAGCTCTGTTTTCACTGACAGAGGCACTTTGGGCCGGTCCTTCGCTGTTTCCAGGGCAGCCCCACGGGCCAGATCTAAGCACCCCACAGGCCGGATCCGGGTCACGGGCCTTGAGTTTGACACCCCTGCCCTAACAGAAATATGGCTATTGGGAAAACTTGTCCTGTTACAAAATGGCTTCCACAAGAATGAAACTTGTTACAAGATGCAATTTTATCAAAATGCTTCCTCTGCTTTTCCCTTCCTTAAGATGCACTCTGCTCACATTTGCTTTTTTTCTGAGCAGATGGGCATACTTCACGTACAGCATTCAATTGTTATTTTGGGACTTTTGGTCGGAAACATTTAGCATAGATAAGGTATCTGTTAATAGAGTAAACAGTTTATTACTATTTACATTAAGTGACTAAGAAGTGACAGCTATCTTTTGTGTATGCTTAGATACGAATGGCAATTTTAATCAGGTAACAATCTGAATACAAGACAGTGGGGCTCTATCAGTTTTTCCAAATTTATATTTGAAACATAAAAGCTTCTATGAGAGAATTTCACTTTCTTAGTGGGTTTATTCCAAAATTGAATTGTTGCTCATAGAACACTTTCTCAGGGCTCTGAACTTACAGATATGTTTATTATGGTGCATGCAAAATAGAGGGGAGAACTTTGGTCTAAATAATTCAGCCTGTATTATTACTGTTGGACACAATATTATTTAGTAATTCTTACATAATAATGTTGCTTATTTTGCAAAGCTTTCTTTTAACGGTACATAGAAGCAAATCTCAGTGTTTGTGTTTGTTAATTGAGGTTTTCTACTTTATTCCTTGGGATATTTTCTTTCTTTTTGTCTTTTTTATATTTGCTTCAGAATAACCCTTGCCAAGTTTCAGGAACATTGGCTGACCTAGTGTTACAAAGCTGCACTCTTCACAGCTGCAGAGCTGTTGAGAAACTTGTTTCATAGCTATTGAGTAAACTTCTACTTGAATGCTTGGCTGCTACCAACAGGTTGGGTAGCTTTTACTGTTTTTTGAAATATTTAAGTTCCATTTTCCGATCTATGCAGGTGGAAAAATGGGAGGAGCAATGATAACAAGGAGGAGGTCCTGATTCTCTGAAGTGCAGGCTTGGATTATTGTGATTGGGGACAGAGAAAAAGAACAAGTCATTAAAGAAGGGCACGGGGTCATAAAAAGGGGAGAAAACTTAACTGGCAAAGCCGGTCTGTTGGATAATCATGTGATTGAAATTGTGGCAATAAAGGAGTGTACAGCAAGGGCACACAAGAATTCACAGCCTTTTGAAGATACCTATCTGCCTATCTGCTTCTAGAAGTGGAGGGGAAGCCCTAGAAAGGTAATGCTTCTGACTCTCTTCTCTAATTTGCAGGGTGTTATTCATGAATAAGTTAAAATGATTGTGAGATTTCTCTCTGTTTGGTCTGTTTGATTTGTCCTCTTGACTTTCTGCCTTGCCAGAGGGGGTGGACAAGAAAGAACAGTAGTTTGTTAAGGTAAGGAAGCTGTTGCTGCTGGTGGTAGTGGAGGGGTGGGTGGGGAAATCGTTACATGTGAGTTTTAAAGATGAATAGCCTGGATTTTACATGCCATTGGACTAATTTCCATCCCCTTCTTTGTTATTTGCTGTAGCCAGGATACCTTTCTTTGCAGTTATTATTATTTAACCCAGCTGTCTCTCCTTTATGAAGGCATAGTGGATGTCTCTTCTTGGAAGTTACGCTCTGCATTCAGAAACACTGTTAGTACTTAAGGCTGTGTTTTGAACTTTGTTTTGACAGACCCATTTCAATCATTGCTTCTCACAGCTAAGAATATTCGTGTCATGGCTTCCTAATAGGGGGCTATTTTCCTGGTATTGTTCCTTACTTATGAGAAGATTTAATCAAAGTGATTTTTTAAAATTATAAGCTGTCTAATTTATAAAGAAGATTGTTACTCATTTGGTGCTGAAGTTTTCTGAAATTCTGTCCACTGTCAGATATCATCACTTTTCTGCAGAGTTCCTGGGAGTGGACTGTGGCTGACTTCTCTCTGCTTTTTCCTTTCCTCTTTCCTTTCCTCCTCTATGAAGTTTCTTTTATTGGGTGCAGAGAGCTTCAGAAATCCAAATCTGTCTGACCTCCACAAGCCAATTACTATACTCAAGCACAGAGTGAACAAGGCCTTTGTGGAGAATGCCTAGAGCTATCTTCTCGGGATGGGCAGGAGAGTCTATTTTCCTCTCAGTACAGTGCTCATTACAGACAGAGCTGATTGAATAGATCCAATGTTTGTTTCCTAACACACTGTGCTTTTATTTGTTAGGCCATTAGTTTATTTTTTTGTTTTCTTTTTCTTGTATTGCTGCTAGCTTTCTAGAAAGATTGTTATAAGTTTGGAAAGGGAAGAATACAGGTAGTTCTTGACTTACTACAGTTCATTTAGTGTCAATTTGAAGATTCAATGGCGCTGAAAAAAGTGACTTATGACCGGTTTTCACACTTATGACTGTTGTAACATCCCATGGTTATCCCATGGTCACGTGATCAAAATTCAGACACTTGGCAACTGACCTTTATGATGGTTGCAGTGTCCCAGGTTCATGTGATCCACTTTTGCGACCTTCTGACAAGCAAAGTTAACGGGGAAGCCAGATTCATTTAACAACCGTGTTACTAACTTAACACCTGCAGTGATTCATTTAACAATTGTGGCAAGAAAAGTTGTAAAATGAAGCAAAACTCAATTGTCTCTCTTAGCAAAAGAAATGTGAGGCTCAATTGTGGTCGTAAGTCGAGGACTACCTGTACATATATTTGCAATTAATCAAAGGTGGCCATATGGCTTTAATGGTAGTTCCACTGTAGTATACAGTATATGTCTTGATCACATTCATGTGTCAGACTTCAGGTATTCTTGCCATGAGTTCAGGAGCAGGTATCAATGCAGTGCTGTAGAGGTGGGTAACTATGTTCATTTGACCCTGCTGTAATATGATGTAGGTTTTTATTTTATATCTTTAATCCAGACACACTGTAAAGCAGGTTTTTCAAATGTTCACTTAATTATTTTTTAACAAGCGGATTTGAAAATATATAAATTGGCCGTGTTGGGATTAGAATCTAGTCTGCCACTAAAAGAGCCAATTTGGTCTAAGCACCAGGCTAGAAAGCAAAGAGACCATGAGTTCAAGTCCTGCCTTAGCCATGAAAGCTGTCGGGGTGACTTTGGGCCAGTCACTCTCTCTCAGCCCAACCCTATTCTTAAGCAAAAAGCTATTTGTGTTCTTTGCAAAATGAAAGTAATGTAGGTGACTGTGTAAAATAAAGTCAATACATACAAGGCCTAACAATGAACTTAACAGCATTAATAGAACCAGGTAATTTTTTACAATGAATTCTTCTGTTGGGTGGTCATCTAGAAAAACCTGCTTATCATGCAAACTCACACAATGCATTACAGAATTGCTAGGATTTTGAATTATATTTAATACAAAAATTAAATATTTTGGTTTGGTTGCTTCTAATATGTTCATCAGCTGGGAAATGTATGGCAGCATGAACAGTGGAAGAGCACAATTGCTTTCTATTCTCCATTTTCAGAGCAACCTTTCTCAATTGAGTTGTCTTTCAGACATGTTGACTATAGACCCGTGATGGCGAACCTATGGCACGCGTGCCACAGGTGGCACGCGGAGCCATATCTGCCAGCATGTGAGCCGTTGCCCTAGCTCAGCTCCAGTGCGCATGTGCGCGCCGGCCAGCTGATTTTCGGCTTGTGCGGAGGCTCTGGGAGGGCGTTTTCAGCCTCCGGAGGGACTCCAGGGAGCGGGGGAGGGCATTTTCGCCCTCTCCAGGCTCCAAGAAAGCCTCTGGAGCCTAGGGAGGGCAAAAAATGGGCCTAACGGGCCCACCGGAAGTTGGGGAGCGGGGGAGCGGGAGGGTCATGCGCGCATGTGTGGGGGTGGGACAGTGTGGTGGGGTTGCACGCGCATGCGCAGGGGTGGGGCATGTGGGGGGCATTGAATTATGGGTGTGGGCACGTGCAGGTGTGCGATGGCGCCCGCGATAGTGCGCCTGCGTGCTTTCGGCACCCGAGGAAAAAAAGGTTCGCCATCACTGCTATAGACTATGGAAGTCTACTTATCTGGAAAATGCCTAGACTGGGGAAGGGTGATGCAGAGTAATTATCTCCTTTTTCCTAATTTGAAATCAAAACATAGCTTACACCTTCATTTGAACCAGCATTATTATGAGATTAAATTGTGTTCCAATTCTGATATACAGTGAATGTACACCTATAGATGTGAATACCATGTTTTCCCAAAAATAAGACCCTGTCTTATATTTTTTTGAACCCTGAAATAAGCGCTTGGCCTTATTTTTGGGGAGGTCTTATTATTTTGTGGCGCATGGAGCAAGACAGGGCTCCTCTTGCGGTCTTACCTGATTTCCAGCTCTGTCTCCCTAACCCTAACCAGAGGAAATGGCGGGGACCGGCTGCGCATGCGTTTAAATATTTTCGGGGAGGGCTTTTTTCGGGGAAACACGGTATGAAGAAGGGGATAAATTCTGGGTTGCCTTAAACAAAGAAATGTGGAATAGAATTGATCTGCCCAAAGGCAGCTAGCTGCACTTAAGTCTTGTAGTGCCGAACCATGAAGTGTCAATTTGTGTGAATCATCCCTACATGTGAGATCACAAAAGAAAATTCTGGAAGACCGCTTGTGCTGTGGTTCAGTATCAACATAAAATCAGAATTCTGTACTTGAAGTACTTTCTGTTACTTTTTTACAAGAAGATATTTTGCATGGCAGTCATTCATCTAAATTTATTGTAGCCAATTAAAAAAGAATAAAGGAAATAATTGATTTTCCTTTCCAGGCTTATTTTTTATGATGTGAGAATGCGCGATGTAAACTCTCTTCACAGAATATTCCATCTATAAACTTAAATTTGCAGTACAGGAAGTCCTCGACTTACAATTGAGCCCAAAATTTCTGTTGCTAATTGAGACATTTGTTAATTGAGTTTTGCCCCATTTTATGTCCTTTCTTGCCACATTTGTTAGGTGAGTCATTGCAGATGTTAAGTTAGTAACACGGTTGTTAAGTGAATCTGGCTTACCCATTGATTTTGCTTGTATAAAGGTACAAAAGGGGATCACATGACCCCGGGACACTGCAACCGTCATAAAGATGAGTCAGTTGCCAAACATCTGAATTTTGATCATGTGACCATGGGGATGCTGCAACATTCGTAATTGTGAAAAACAGTCATAAGTCACTTTTTTTCACTGCTGTTGTAACTTTGAACGGTCATTAAATGAACTGTTGTAAATCGAGGACTACCTGTATATTTGCTGATGTGCAGGGCTTCTTAGTTATGGATAAATGCTACTTGCCAGGGCAGCCAACAAATGCGGTCTTGTTCATTGATGGAAAAATTGTGTTGTTGCTCAGCGTAGTGGATGTTTGGGCCTTCTGACATATTGGAGAAGATACTAAGTGACAAAACAAAGCTGTCATTGTTGACACAAAAACATCACCTCAGGGAGAATAAGAATGGAAAGGAATTTCAAGGGGGAAGTGTTGAGAGGGTCAAGAGGGATATCACCTCTTGCTCCCAACTTCTGTCACTTAAAACAGCCAGTTCAGCTTACCTAACTGTAGGGCTGGGCTTGTGAGATAAAGTAATCTTGCTTTCATTTGCTTTTGTATGGAGGCTTTAGCCACATTGTTCACAAGACCATTTCTCTATTCTTTGAGCTATCTAGGGAACTGAAGGTTAACAGAGAGTTCTTTCCAATTACACATTTCTCTTTCTCTCTCCCCCCCCCTACCTTTCTACTTAAGCTACCTTTGTCATTAATTGCTTTGGGCTCTGACCTTATAGTTCAGTTACTTGGAGGAATGTTTCAGAAATTGGCAGAACTTGTATGACAGTGAAAAGTGTCATTAAAGAAGATTTAGAAAGTGTAGCTAGTTTAAAATGCAGCTACTAAAGTATTGACCCGGCACATTTCAAGAAGTTTTGTGCTATTTATATTAGCTGTCCATTTTCTGGGCCCAATTTGAAATCTAACTGTAACCATAAAAATGTATTTAGGCCAGGTTATCTGAAGGACTATCTACATCCATGTGAACAAATCTAGCTAGGTATTAAGATTTGTTGTGGAGGCCCTCTCTTCTGCCAGCCGTTGGTCAAGGAAGCTAGTAAATACTAAAAATAGGAGCTTCTCAGTAATAGCCTCACGGAAGGTAATTTTCTCAGCATGAAATCAACATTTTTGTATCCCATGAGGCCTTTTCTAGATTGTCTTCTACGACTAGACTGAATTCATCACCCAAAGAGTGACTGGGCTAAAAAGTGCTTCAACAGCAATAATTGGGCCGATAAAATAAGATCTATAATGCTTATCCCTGAACTGCTACTCTAAAAATCTAGTCAAACATGCTTTGGAAGTTTCTCAGTTGACATGTAAACCAAGAGTGAAAAAAAGGAAACGTATATAATCTATGAACAGTGATTTTTCTTTCAAACCAGGTAATTCTAGCTCTTAGACTCCATTTATGAGAGTAATTTTCTTAATAGAGTCCTCAACTTACGATCACAATTTAGCCCCAAATTTATGTTGCTAAGTGAGAAATTTGTTAAGAGGGACCTTTGCACAGGTTCGCCTGGTGCACCAATTGTGACCCTACTTGGATCAAGAGGCTCTCCTCACAGTCACCCATGCCCTTGTCACCTCATGGTTAGATTATTGCAACGCGCTCTACATGGGGCTACCCTTGAAGAGTGTTCGGAGACTACAATTGGTCCAGAATGCGGCTGTGCGAGCTGTCGTGGGTGCACCTAGGTACACCCATATTACACCTATACTCCGCGAGCTGCACTGGCTTCCTATTGGTCTCCGGGCACAATTCAAGGTGTTGGTTATTACCTTTAAAGCCCTATATTGCTCAGGGCCAGGTTATCTTCGAGACCGCCTCCTACCACATAGCTCCCAGCGACCGGTAAGATCCCACAGAGTTGGTCTCCTCCAGGTCCCATCAGCTAAACAGTGCCGGCTGGCGGGCCC
>QLTV01003957.1:1327286-1379664 GCA_003457575.1 Thermophis baileyi | reverse complement strand
GACACCGCGGCAGAGAGCAGGCAGAAAGGAAGCTGCCTGGCTGGTTGGAATCGCTGAAGAAGCAGTCACGGTTCTCCTGAACCCAAGCCCTCGTCGCCACTGTTAGATAGTGGGTAGAGATGACAGGAGACAGACTTCCAAGCAGCTCTTTATTTCAGCTCTTGTATCAGCAACCAGCAAAGAGCAGTCTGACAGCTTGCCCTTTTATAGGGAGCTGTCAGACAGACCAGCCAATAGCGACACCGCGGCAGAGAGCAGGCAGAAAGGAAGCTGCCTGGCTGGTTGGAATCGCTGAAGAAGCAGTCACGGTTCTCCTGAACCCAAGCCCTCGTCGCCACTGTTAGATAGTGGGTAGAGATGACAGGAGACAGACTTCCAAGCAGCTCTTTATTTCAGCTCTTGTATCAGCAACCAGCAAAGAGCAGTCTGACAGCTTGCCCTTTTATAGGGAGCTGTCAGACAGACCAGCCAATAGCGTTTGAGCTTTTTCCCGCTCAAACGCTGGACCTGGTTGGAACCATGCAACACAGTTATAACAGTTAGAACATAACAGAGTGGAAGGTACATTTGCTGTATTTCTAGGAAGGAATACTTATACTAAATTTTAGAAAAGGCGTATGTGTAAAAAAACCAGAAAGAAAAGGGTTTATGTTTTAAAATGAGAAATTATTGTATGTCTAATTGGGGAGAGAGAGAATAGTTGTCTTAGTTTTACAGCTTTAGAATAGATATGAACACTCCTTCCCAGAGTTATGGTGTGTAATAATGCTGAGGTGCTCAGTGACACATACCGTATATAGAGAATTTGTATGATTCGATAATATGAGAGGATGACATGGGCTGTATTATATATTACCATCAGGGTAGTGCCTACTACCATCCAGGGAATCTGGGCAATAGATTCTTATGAACTCAGTAATCAATTCAAATTCTTATTGGAAAAATAATTTATGTTTCTCCAATAACAAACTGATATGTTTCAAGTGTATTACCCCCAATGCAACATCTTTTAAAAAAATGGTGATTCTGCAATTCGCTCTCCACCCTCCTCCTCCTTAGGACTTTTGCATTTGTCTGTTGACTTTTCCGAGTGGAAATGAAAATAGAAACTGGCTAGAACCTGGGCTGGTGGGTTCCTTTGCCACTGACCTAATTTAGCTAGGCCCAGAGGTTGAGCAGGTAGGGCTTTGTTAGTATTTGGATGGGAGAAGTCTAGGAGATGTCATGGCTGTAGGTTAGACAGAGAAGCTGAAAATACCCCACTCCCCTTGACAAAATTCTGCTCATGATAAGTTAGCTATTTTATTTGCCTGGTATTTCTCATCTATAAAACATTTTTTGTGCCAAGAGCCACAAAGGTGTTTTTGAGTATAACCTGAATTTCTATCTATTCCCATATGGCATGTCTAACATAATGATTTTTAAAATCCACATTAACCTTGACTTTATCGTACCATAAATGTCCATGCCATCCAAATCTCTGATCTTGTCCTTCTAACTCCAAGAGCCTGATCATTAGTTGACAACATTCCAGAAGAAGGAAATGGCAAACTCTTTCTGTACTGAAACTGAATGTTTGTGTCCTTATAATAATGAAGGATTAACCTTGATTCAAGAGTATTATTCTACCTTTAAGGTACTCAGTAATCATTAGAGTGGAGGCAATGAGGCTTCTTTGCAATGCCTGGTAAGTTTTGAAAGGGCAATGAGGGAAAGAGCTGGTAGAAGAGGCAGAGCTGAGAAAGCAATTGAATAATATTATTTGCTTGGCCAAGTAGATAGCAATAGAATGATCTTTCTCTATTCCTCTTCCACTTGCTCTAGGGCAAGCTGGCTGCGGAATTCTGGGAGTTGAAGTCCACAAGTCTTAAAAGTTGCCAAATTTAGAGACCCCCTGTTCTAAACTGCTCTATCACCAACAGTTGTGCTAAAATCTAGAGTCCATCCACCTGCCCACCATCTTCAAACTGCTGCAGGAAACAAAAGATGGGAGAAGTGGTTAGAATAATGGCAAAGCAACAGCTTGGAGAAGAACAAATGAAAAATCATGACACTAACATAGTGAACCCTTTTGGGAGTTTTGGATGTCTCTGAGCAGCAGAAGCCCAATGGATCCATATATTTAGATTTTTTTGGTCTGTGTATTTGTTCGTTTGTTTATTTGTGCTTTTTATTCTCTTTCTGATACTCTTACTAAAAGAGAGAATACAGCAGGAACAGGGCTATCACCCCAACATTTGTGAGTAGCCACATTTCATAAAAATGACTCTAGGAAAGCATTTGAGAACAAGGGAGCTTTATTCAATCCTCAGATTGTGGCACATCAGACTGGTTCTGTTAGCGGTTGTATTTGTCTCTTTTTAAGTCTTCTGTTGCGTTGGTTGCTGTAAGTTGCTCAGAGCCTGTGAGAACTGAGTGGTGGAAAACCCTAAGTAAATAAATCTATTATGATTCCACTTCAGCTTCTCCAAAAGTTGAATACCTCTGTGAAACAATAGGACGCTTATACAGTAGTTTAACCACAGAAGCTTTTAAAGTAAATCTTTTGGAATTCCACCTTCTGTGGTTCTTTTTGTTCTGTGGAATCACTCTGCTGGGTTGGATAAAATAACCCTAATTTGGGAAGGAGGCTTCTTGTTTATTTTCATGATTCTCAATGAGTATGCCATATGTTGTTTTTCCTTTGTCTTTTCCCTTTGTGGGAGTCAGATTTGTATATTTTTCCTCTCTCCTTTGTTTCTTTCACTCTCACTCTCACTTCCTCAGGTGACGTGGGGATGACTCTCACAATGCCCTTGAGCATAAAGCTGGAAAGATGTATTAAGCTCATTAATTTTGTTATTGATTGTCAATAATTGTTCTCAAATAGTCTGCCCTATAAGCAGACATTATTCAGCTGTATAATCTAGTAAAAACTTAGGCTTGCTCCCCCCCCCCCCGAACACCTCTGTAAGCAGTATTATATTGGTTATGTGTCCCTTCTCTGGTATAATATTAATTGATGATTCCTATCCTTTCAGCCTACTGCCCAGGATAGGAAATCTCTCACTGTCAGAACTAAGCACAGCAAAGTTGTTAAGCATAAATAAAGGGCTTAACTCTACAATAACTTTACTTGTCAGTACCTTGTCAATCGTTAGTTGTTGTTTTTTCTGTAGAAAGTTTCTACTTTCCTGGACTCATTCTACTACATTGTTGTAGTTAGGTTTACTTTACAGTTTTGATCTACCATAATTTTGATGACTTTTACGATCAAAGCAGGCAGCTTTAATCCAACTTGAAAATAAATCCAGAGGTAAAAATGACAAAAAGAAAATGCTCGAGTACAATAATTATGACTCTTTAAAAATGAAAGAAGAGAAAGTGAAAAAAGGAATAAAAACCCAGGCAGTTTAAAGAGAATTAGATTAAAAACTCATATTTTTTTCCTAAACAAAACAAAAGCACATTTTAAGTAAAACTTTAACATGCTCCATAGGTAGAACCTACAATTCATTTGTATGTAAAAGAAAGTGGAGATAAATGATTTTGGCAGATCCCAAATCTCTGTTAGTGTACCTGTATGTGCAATGTAAATTAGCTGGTTTGATTGCATTCATGAGAACTAAGCCTATTCCCCATATAACAACTTACCCAACCTTCCCTTTAACTCGGCAAATTTAATCTTCTTTCCACAATTCCCAATCTGCTCCTTTGAAAAGACCTTAAATGAACTGAAGCTTCAGATCATGTTTGCTTGAATTGATCAATGTTCCTGAGGAAAGTGGGGTGTTTTTTTTCTTCAGGCAGGAGAAATTATTTTTTATCATGTACAATCACGGTAGTGGCAGTTAGGCTGTCTCCATCACCTCTGAACCTCTGATCTTGTGGACAAGAAGAAGGTTCTGGATGGAGGGTAGGGAGATAAACAGGCAAGAGGAAAGGGAGCTCCTGACAGATTAAGTTTTGGTAATTGCTCCTAGTATGCTTCTTTTGAAAGAAAGGAGGGGAAAAAAGGAAACAGCTGTATTCAATGAAAGAAACTGGAAGTGTTTTAAATAGGGATACAGAATTGTTGAATATTTGTTTGTTTATTTGTATCCCACCTTTATTATTTTTATAAATAACTCAAACATATGCAACAATCTTGAATGTGATGGCCCTGTGGTTAGAATGCAGTATTGCAGTACTGCCAGGAGTTCGATCCTGAGCAGCTCAAGGTTGACTCAGTCTTCCATCCTTCTGAGGTCGGTAAAATGAGGACTCATATTGTTGAGGGCAATATGATGACTATATAAACCGCTTAGAGAGGGCTGTAAAGCACTATGGAGCGGTATATAAGTCTAAAATGCTATTGCTATTGCCATCTTCCTTCTCCCATTTCCCCAACAATAAAAACCCTGTGAGGTGAGTTGGGCTGAGAGAGAGTGATCCGCCCAAGGTATGCTGGTTAGGATACTCAATATTAACATTACTACAGTTTAAAAATAAGCTGTCTGCCTTTCCTTTTAGAAATACGCAATCCAATTCAGACTACTTACTCAAAAGAAACCCCATTGAGTTCAATTAGTATTCCCAAGCATACTAGCATAGGTTTGCAGACTAAGCCATGGGAAATGAGGGGAGAATACAGAAGAGAGATAGTTTGGAAATTACATGAGAAGGATGAGAAAGGAAGGTACTAAGTATTTGGGGTGAGAAAACAAAAGCCTGTTTTCTGTAACTGAAACTTCCTGCTGCTTTTCCCAAACTGGAAAGTGGGTGCTTGGGAAAATAAAGAAAAATGGCATATCAAATATGACTATGAAAACTTACATAAATCAGAAATTATAGAAAAAAGGGATATGTTGTCCAATTCATGTAACATCTTTGCTCATGCAAACTTGTTTTTGTAGTAGAGAAAGGCAAGATTACCAAAATGGACATGCTAAACCAAGAAGAGAATTTCCATAGCACAGATTTGCTTAGGTCTTCTTAGAAGTTAAATATGGCAGTGGCATCCCTTTTCCTCATCCAGTGTTAACACCAAACACCAAAGACTTTCCATGCACGAAAATCATGTACTTTTCTAGAGTTTAAAAAGGGGTACAGTATATGGTAGAATCTGGATAAGAATTCAAGGTATAATCGACCTGCTGTATTTGTGGAATTTTACAGGAATCTCGACATTGTTCATATCATGAATAACTCTTCCATATTTTCTTATTACTTCTTTTGTTGCCATTGTTTCATAATTGAAATCAAGTGCACTGAGGGAAAAAATGAAGCTCCACACAGTGTACTTTCATAGGCAGCATTAGGAGTCCTCTGTCTGTAAGCACCCTAACATTTTTCGGTAGCCCAACTTGATTCTCGTCATTTGCTTTTCTTCCAAAATAACAGTATTTAGCAGTATGCTAACTTTTTCTTTCTTTGTTTTCCAGGTTCAGTGACAATGAAACCAAAATATTTATCTCCAGTTCTTTAGCACTAAACATGACTCATGAAAATTATGGAGTTTTTGCCTGCTTCATTAGAAATAGTACAGCTCTTTTTACACTGAAAAAACCAGGTAGTGTGCCCGTGAAAATAGTCATAAAAGGTTCTATTGATTATCATTTCAGCTACCCGTGCACAGCATTAATTGTTTAATAGCAGTGAGTTCACAAAATCATCGTAATAATATATATCCATTCAAGAGCAATTTTTCTACTTCTGTTGATCAAATGACAAACTAATGAATTAAAATATTTATTTGCTGTATTTGCTGTATAGTCATAAACAAAAACATTCATATAATCTTTTTCATAATTAATGCAGCTTTAAAACATGGGGTGTTGGAATTTGAGTTGGCTTTCCATCTGCTGGCTGATTTTTGTGAGCGCAAAATAGAATGAAGGAGTATTATACATCCTCAATATCCTGGAGGAAATAAAAGATATTTGTGCTTAAATTAAAAGAGGGTGGGTAAAACATTGGGCTTTTGAGAATGAGAAGCCGCACTAGCTTAGGAGCTCATTGTATAGGAGCAGTATTGTAACAAGCTATCCTCTGTGAATCTAAGGAGAGAAATTGCCACATGATGGCACCAGGTAACAACAAAATTTTCATGGTTGTAGACTAAGCTGGGAAGTTGAAAAACATTCTGGAAGAAAGTAATGTAGTGGCAAACCATTTCCATCCTGTAAAATAATTTCAGGGCAATGCCTTGGCGAGACATTGAATATATTAGCCTGAAAATACTCATGGCGCAATTAGCAAAAAGTCAGCACCAATTCTTATTTATTATCATGCCAGTAAGCACCGTGTTTCCCCGAAAATAAGACCCTGTCTTATATTTTTTTGAACCCTGAAATAAGCGCTTGGCCTTATTGCCATGCACTCAAAAGCCCGATTGGGCTTATTATCAGGGGATGTCTTATTTTGGGGGGGAAACGGGTAACAATTGTGAAAACCTGTACGCTTTCATTTCCATATGGTTAATAACGTCCCTGCTTGGGTGTGTCTACGAAGTTTTCAGGAGTTCAGCTTCAACTTGGCTTGGCTACTTCAAGGACCATTTATACTAGCCAGAGTTAAAGCTTTGACCCAAAAATACTTTTTTCTTCTTCTTAACAAAAATGTAAATGTTGAGTAGCATCCATGGTGCATGTTTTAAGTTTGGGGGAGGGCAAAACACATTTTGGTATTTTAAGCATGGACGATTCCTCAGTGACTCCGGACATTCTACTGTGTTATTTTAAAGGAGCATTCTGCAGACTTTTTTTTTAGAGCGCTCTTCTGCAGCTTTCAGATGCCAAAAAGACTTAAAAGCCAGTTTCTGTGTACAAATGTTAACGAGATAAGCTCGATTCTGATGTGTGTCAGAAATTGACTTCACATCCATCCTTCATTCCAAGTCCTTTATTTATTATTTTGTGAATAGGAATACTCACCACAGAGAATTGTAGCTTTCCATTTTTCAAATTCTGCTCACCTCGCTAGTTATGTTGCTGTTATTCTTGTTTAGACAGCAATGCATCAGTTTCCCTCCCCCCCCAATGGAATCAGCTTTCATTTTTAACTCTACCCTACAGTGTACTGTTTCGCCACAAATTGTAATTAATGTTGTTTGTTTCCTTTTCAGAAGAGACTGTTGGGCACTTGGGCACAGTGCTAGCCACGTTTTTTGCTGCAGCATTCCTGCTTTTTGTAGCTATAATGTATGTGAAGTGCCGACTGAATGCTCTGCTCTGGTACAGGAATCATTATGGAGAAGTAGAAATCAATGGTATATATCTCTCCCTTTTCCTCTTGATTCGAGGTGGCGAATCATTTGAGGTGATTAAGAGCCGAGGTGGCGCAGTGGTTAGAGTGCAGCACTGCAGGCTACTTCAGCTGACTGCTAGCTGCAGTTCAGCGGTTCAAATCTCACCGGCTCAAGGTTGACTCAGCCTTCCATCCTTCTGAGGTGGGTAAAATGAGGACCCAGATTGTTGGGGGCAATATGCTGACTCTGTAAACCGCTTAGAGAGGGCTGTAAAGCACTATGAAGCGGTATATAAGTCTAACTGCTATTGCTATTGCTATTGCTATTCAGAATATTTAATATTTGGAGAAGTCATTGAAATAAGAGAAGAGGGATTTTTAAAAATTACCGTATAAGACGCACCTTTTTACCCCCAAAAAGAGGGTGAAAAGTTGGGTGCGTCTTATACACCGAATGTAGCCCCACCCAGCCACCCCCACCCTTTGGCCACTGCCTCCCAGCAATTTGCCTCCTTGCAGCAAACAGAGCAGAGCCTGATTAGCACAAGCAACTGATTATCGGCCTCCCGACCATCAACTGATTCAGGGGGCAACAGGCTATGGCAATCCCTGCAGCCTGAAACTATTAGCTCAGTGGTTCTCAACCTTTCTAATGCCGCGGCCCCCCCGCCGCTGCGACCCCCCTGCCGCCGCGACCCCCGCCCCTTCCCCACGCAGGATGAGGTGACAAAGGGGGCGTGGCACCAGGGGTGAAATGCTCCCAGTTCGGGCTTTAAATAATTGGGAGGAGTTAGTGTGACTACATTTAAGAAAACTTTCTGCCATTAATATACTGCCATAATGTACATTTCTCCAATTCTTTGCTATTTCTATGGGTCAGGCACACATGCACAGAAATACACAGCAAACAGTGTATATCATCTGTACTGTTTGCTGGGAGGCAAATTGCTGGGAGGCAGAGGCAGATTTTTTTTTCTTGTTTTCCTCCCCCAAAACTAAGGTGCGTCTTATACTCCGGTGCGTCTTATACTCTGAAAAATACGGTATATGGGATCTTAAAATTCTAGCCAAGCCTATATTTTTATAACTTTCTTTTAAATGGGAATAATCAGATGCTGCAACAGGTGCCGGCCTGCTGTCTCTTGACACCCAGGGATCTGTGGAATAGATGAGGGAAGCCAACATATGTATAATTTATTGCATTTTATTTCCTGTATCTTTTCTTCAGTTTAACATTCCATCTATTTTAGTGACATTGCCTCCAAGGTTATTCCAGACTCAAAGGTCAAAGTTAACTCCTCTCCATCCCATTTTGAAATTTCACAACAAAAAAGCTGTGGGTACCATGGGAATTAGATGAGATTGATTTAAAAAAAAATATGTTGGTATAACATACTGTATTTCTCTATGCTTTTTTCTACAGATGGAAAAATTTACGATGCCTATGTATCTTACGCTGATTCAGTGGATGATAGAAAATTTGTGAATTTCATAGTGAAGCCACAGCTAGAGAATCGCTATGGTTACAAGCTCTTTTTAGATGAGAAGGACATTCTGCCCAACTCAGGTAAGAAACTGGCACAAGAAGAGGGCAGTGTTTGGTAGGTTGGCTCTATAGCTTAGCTTCCTGAATTGGTGGAGGACTGCAGGAGAACATTCAGCGATTCCACCAAAAGGGAATTAACTGAGGTTTTTTCCCCCCCTCTCATTTGTAACATGAAGGTAGGAACAGGAAGACTCCCAGAAGCAAACCACTCCTAGTCTTTTCTTCAAATGGAATGTGGGTTAAATAATTTGCACCAATTTGAACATTTTGCTGGTAAATTTCAGCAGCAGATACTTAGAGGTACCTCATGAAGGCCTAGGTTTATTCACTTTGGTCCTGTGGAATGATTTGAGTGAATCAAGAGAAATGTGTAATTAATTTGCTTGTTTGTCCTCATGTTCATAACAGAGTAGGTTTTTTTTCAATGCTGACATACTGAAGTGAATATGTTTTATATTTGAATAATCCCTGTTAACCGCTAGATCAAATTGACCACCTTACAGCAAACTCCTGGCAATAAAGCAATAAGAACAGAGCAACATCAGATTTTAACAACCAGGGTAGTGTGTAATGGATATTATTGCTAGTGTATTAATAGCTGTGGCCATAACCATGGAATAGAAAAAAAAAGACTTTCCTTCCAAAGCAAGAACTGCATCTCCATTGATCATGATGGCTTCAGGAAGATTCTGAAACTCATCATCTACTTAAGAAGAAATGTCCCCCATCTAGAACAAGAAGCCCTCTCTGCAGTGCCACTATTGTCAGGATTCAGCTTCATTTTATTTGCCTGTTCTTGGGAAAAAAATCACTGCATTCAGACATCGGTCAAAAAGCTGCACAAATTCTCTTATTCAAAAAATAGAGAGACATAGAGCCTGCTGTTATCAATGTCATGATGAAGTCCCTGCTGGTGTTTTCATCTAAATGTTAGACATCACTGGGAATGGAATAAATTCCTGTGGAACTTTACAGCTTAATTGTCACCAGATGAAGATATAGTCATCCAGGGCTATTTCTCTCAAAAATAGCCCTGAAGTAGGAAAGGAGCTGGTCTAAAAATGTCCCCTGAATACCTTATTTGACAGAGATGCTCCTGAAGGATACTTTGTTTAAAAGAATCAGGAGCTATTAAAAAACTAAGCAGGATCAACAACTTTATATTTCCCCTGATTCTCTGATAGAGATCTGATACCCTGTTTCCCTGAAAATAAGACCTATCCCGAAAATAAGATCCAGCATGTTTTATAAGCCCTAATATAAGCCCTACCCCCAAAATAAGTCCTACTTAAGAGCCTGTGCAGCCGGCCGGCTGCCCATTTTGTTTGGTTGCTTGCGGTGCCACAGCCCCAAGGCGGGTGGTGTTGGAGCTGCCCCACGAGCCCCACAGCAGCTTACCTCAGGGCCCCCGCAACCAGGCCATCCATGCCCTGACACCTGCCTCGTGGCGGCAGCACCAACAGCCATGTTCAGCAGGAGCCCTTGTGGCCACCAGCTCACTTCTGCTTGCTCGTGGCCGCAATGGAGCAGGAGGCCGAATGGTGTGTTGGTGCCACAGCCACGAGGCAGGTGTCGAGGTGTGGATGGCCTGGCTGCAGGTGCCCTGAAGTAGGCCGGTGCGGGGCAGCTCCATCACCACCCGCCTCGCCTTGTAGCCGCATCACTGGCGCATCACTTGGCCTCCTGCTCCATTGCAGCTGTGAGCAAGTAGAAGAAGTGGGCTGGTGGCCACACAGGGTCCTGCCGGATGGGGTTGCCAAAGCCGCCACTGCGAGGCAAGGCAGGTATCGGGGCGTGGGTGGCCTGGCTGCAGGGGCCCTAAGGTAAGCTGGTGCAGGGTACGTGGGGCAGCTTCAGCCCCCCGCTTCACAGTGGTGGCACTGGCGCACCGTGCAGCCTCCTGCCCCGCCATGAGCAAGCAGACGAAGTGAGCCTCCCGTACATGGGGAAAAAAATAACACATTCCCCAAAAATAAGTGCTTATTTTGGGGCCCAAAAGAAAATAAGACCCGGTCTTATTTTTGGGGAAACACAGGTTAGATATCTTCCATCCCAACATTTTGAAGTCCCAAATTATGGGACTTAATTTGGATTTGGATGATGATGATAATAGGCTCCTGCATAAGGTAAAGATGAATGATTTTTTAAAATCCCCAAGGGGTTGGCCTTTCTCAGAAAATTAAACAAACAAAAACAAACAAATAAATAAATAATCTTCTTTTCCAGAACCTTCTGCAGATCTGATTATGAATGTCAGCCGATGTCGACGCCTTATTGTGGTTCTTTCTTATGCATATTTAGAACAAGAATGGTGCAACAATAATTTCAGGTAAAGAGACACTCGTTTCTTTAACATTTGTGTATGTGTACTTGCTCCCTTCTCTCATTATGTCTGGGTTGTTTTTTTGAATGCTGTACTTTCTTGTAAACTGCATTTTGATGTGATGCATAAACTAATAAACTGTTCCTTCTATGAATCCTCCAAACCAAGTTTTCAAACTAATTATTTATTCTGGTTTCCAATCTCTGTTTCATGAGTTTTTGCCTTGTATGAATCCTCCAAACCAAGTTTTCAAACTAATTATTTATTCTGGTTTCCAATCTCTGTTTCATGAGTTTTTGCCAGTCACTGTTTGATTTGAATTTCAAGGTAAACTCTGACTTGAAAAACTAATACAATAAATATTCTATTCAACTGATTATGTGCATGTGGCTCATTCTCAGTCTTCCAAGCTATACTAGAAGACATGGAGAATGTAATATTTGTATGCAATCACTTTTTTTTTTAAACAGGCTCCTAGGTCATCTTATTCACAGCAACTAAAATCTCTCCTACATCTTTGAAAATGATACGTAGGAGAGCAAAATTTGTACTTCGCATGTTAGCTTCTGATATTTGAGCAGCTGATATGCTTCTAACCTTAATAAAGCTTGGATATGGTATATATTAGATGAATGAAAGAAATGCAAGTGTTTTTCTGCAGAGTGGAGAACTATAGATAATGATAAAAACCAAGTTTTATTGGTAATTCTGTAAAGCCATTGCCTATTTTTTTAGGGAAGGTCTTTGGAGACTGCTGGAACTCTCCCGGAAGCCAATCTTCATTGTCTTTGAGAGCCAATTTCGGGACATAGCACATCCAGCCATTAATTTGCTAAAGCAGCACAAGAGCAACGTGACCTTGTTGATGTGGCATGCTGGTTCCATGGTAAACTGGGAGCAAAAAGGCTGCAACCTTATCCTTTGGGTTCTCTTTTTGAATAGCAAGACAATATTTGAGATGTTATTCTAAATGTAGAGTAGCTTCTCTTCTGAGAAGGACCATAGCCAATCCTTTAATTATTTACCTAACAGCATTAGATATTGAGAAGCTTTGGCTATACTTTGAGGTCTAGGTTTTGATTTTGTGTAGTAGTAAAATAAATTAGAAACATTTGCTAATTGTGCAACTTTTCATAATTGATTATTTATGAAGTGGTGAATCTGTAACTTCCCAAGATAATAGTCCCAGTAGCCAGCATAGTTAGTGGTGGATGCTGAAAATTGCAGTTTTCAACTTTGGGTGGAGATTCTCCATCGTTGCTAGAAAATAGATTATTGGGTCTGACAAGTCACATCTCTCACAAGTCACATGTGTCTCTGTCTCTCTCTGTCTCTCTCTCTGTCTCTGTCTCTTTCTCTGTCTCTATAATGAATTAGTCTTAAGTGCTGCTGCAGAAAATTGTAAGAAAAAATGTTACAATGTCTTGTCTTTAAAAGGAACAAGCAAAAATCCATAATGAGGCACCAAAACCAGGAAAAATAAAAATGAATAATACATAAGATGTTTAATGCACAGATTGTTCAAAGGCAAATAAAAGATAGGGATTAGTGAAGATAAAAAACACAAATATTCTCAAAGCAGGAATGTAGAAAAACATTATATCAATGTACTCGTTTATTATTTAGACTTATTTATGTTTTCATATCAGTGGTAAATGAATAATAACACGGTCTTTTTCATTGGGTTATTGAAGGAGGGATGGAAACTTCTCTTGAGATATGAAAATAATTTTACACGAGCTTAGTACAAGTTGAATATTTGAAACAATCCTTATTCCATAGGAAAAAAAACAGCAGATGTGATTTCCCCCCCCCCACAAATGAAATATCTCCTGGCTTAGTAAAAAGTGTCTAATTTAAATTTTCTGTGTAGTATTTCCTGATTTGTGCCAGAACTAAATTGTATGATGGGCTGGGCTGCTGTTTGAGAGGATCAGGAAATTATTTTCTTGCCAAACGGAAATTAATTGGAAAAAAGAGCTCAGGAAGGATTCTAAAATGAATACATTAAAAGATCAAATGCAAATAATTCCAATGGGGTGGTGGTGGTAGAGCGTATATCTAAGCCATAGAAAGTGGACCAGATTCTCAAGAAAAGGAACCGTGGAAAGTTTGGTTCTCCTGCAGTGGACGTGTTGAAAGCTAGACTGCTTCCTGTCAGGAATGCTTTAATTTGGATTTCTCTACAAAGTGTGTGTGTAGGGGGGTGGGATGTTGAACAGAATGCTTTATTCCATGATTTGATAGAAGTCTGACAACATTTATTTGTATACAGGTAGTTCTCAACATACGACCACAATTGAGCCCAAAAATTATGTTGCTGAGCAAGACAATTAAGTGAGTTTTGCCCCATTTTACAACCTTTCCTGCCACAGCTGTCAAGTGAATCACTGCAGTTGTTATATTAGTAACACAGTCGTTAAGTGAATTTGACTTTCCCATTGACTTTGTTTGTCAGAAGGTCGCAAAAGGTGATCACATGTTCTCGGGACACTGCAACAGTTGCCAAGCATCTTAATTTTGATCACGACAACATGGGGATGTTGCAGTGATCATAAGCATGAAAAATGGTTATAAATCTTTTTTTTCAGTAGTGTTGTAACTTCCAATGGGCACTAACCGAATGGTTGTAAGTCAAAGACTACCTGTACTTTTATTAAATATTACATTTCTAAAAAATGGCATCTTCTTTCACTCTTAGTATGCAGTTTTCAAACCGGCTGCCTTTCTCTTTTATTGCATAGAACAGAGGTGCATTTAAAATCTGGAGGGGACATTGTTTGATTTTTGGTTTTTCCATGTGTGATATCAGAACAAGGCATTTTTGAAGAGTTCTTTGAAGTTTTTGTCTTCTTTGCCTCGCTCACTCTTCCAGAATTCTTTCACAGTCATGTAGAGTGATAATTTCTATTTTCTGTCAGCGTTTTCCAAAATCATTATAGCTGATTGAAACATAGAAGCATGTCAGCCATATGGAGGTAGAGGACTGGCCAGAATATGGAGATCATCACAAGATGGTCTTCGTGTAATTTTCAGAATTGTCAATTCTTACTCTGAAGTGAATTTGTTTTTAGATTTGAGTCACATGACCTAGCAGGAAATGTGATCTGTACTATATTTGTTTGCTGGTGCCCACTGTGCTTTTTAAATGTATACCAAAATAAGTGATGCTCCTGGGGAAAATGACATTTTCAGTCACATAATCCTTGTTGCTTCTATTCAGTATGCACTTATTAGCCATGAACATCAGTAACAAGGAATCATTTCCTGATGGTTGGACTACATTTACACAGATATTCTGTGCTAAATTCATCTTAAAAATTTTACACACACACACACACACACACACACACACACACACACACACACACACACACACACACTCCCATTAGTGACAAAATGGAGTTTAGGTGGACCTTTCAGTTCACCAGTACCGGTATATGGAGATTATACTTTGATATGCAAGAGAGCAATAGCACTTTTGCCATTGTTAAGGCTTAACATATTCAGATCCTGATAAATTGTAGAGTAACTAAAACTCTATTTTAGTTTTAAACCTCCTCTTTTGAGGTTTATTACCAATTAGAAGACCAGCATGATTTAATTTACACTATAGAAAATCCTAAATAAGTAAATAAAAGCTATGAGGGAAATTAAAATGAAGACTGTAGAAATATCTACCTCCCCTGCAGTACTAACAACAAGAAATCCTGTTTCAAAAACAGTGCTGCTACCTGAAAATTTTCTATCTAAATCCAACATCCAATCAGTGCATGAAAGCTATACTAACTTGAATAAATTTCCCATTTACTGATATTTCTAAATCGCATAGGAGCAGTGCGTTAATCTTTCATTCTGACTCTCCTTGTATGAACAAGGGAAGCAGGCTGTCACTCTGATCTTAATAGCTGGGGCTCCTGATTTGGGTTTTTTCCTCCCACTAATACCAAGTAAAGCTCTAATTTAACATCTCTCCTCAAAAATAAGGCAGCAGAAGACGAAATTATCTCAAGAGAGATTTTAAAGTGGTATTTGATGGAGGCTTTTCTGTCATGGCTAAATCATTTCATTCAATAAATATAAAGGGTTACATTCTGTCAAGATAAGTTCTGAGAATGCTGATCCCAGTTTTTTTTAAAAAAAGGGGGACTAATAAATTATACACCAATCAGTGTAATGGATATTTTTTTAAAATATAAGTGAAATACTTCTCACTTACTTATGAGGAATGGGTCCTATTGCTTGATGAAACTGCCGGAAAATGAGCCAATGGTTCAAAATTAGAGAGCAATTTTGTACTTGCTCATTTAATTCATTTTAACATAAATAAATTGATGCAGCTTTTGTGGACTTTGAATCAGACAGACTATTTTTTAACCAACTGAAACATATTCTAAAAGAAACTTGCTAATACCAACATCAATTACTATTTGTTAATTTTATTGAGAGTGATATACTCAAATTGCATACTCTCAGTATAATTGCTTTCTCTCGGTATAAGGGAAAAAAATAGCCAAATCCGGAGCCCCACTCTGATTAAGATCAGAGTGACAGCCTACTTCTCTTGTTCATACAAGGAGAGTCAGAAGGAAAGATTAATGCTCTGCTCCTATTCAATTTAGAAATATCAGTAAATGAGAAACATATTTTCTTATGTTTAATGCCTGGTTATATTTTAGTTTCTGTCATAATTATGCATTGCTCCCCTTTCATTCCAACGTCTTAACAAATTTGCCCTTAATCAAAAGGATATTGCTCTTTTCCTGTTATAATCACCAAGAAAAAGCTGACTGATTTTTTTAAGGCAGTCAATTCAATATAATACTCTTGTCCTGTTCCTATACAAGCTTGTTGACTTATTATATGCTGTCAGGTTATTGTCAACTTTTAGCAAGTATATAGACAGATTTTCTCCATCATAATCTCTTCCTAACCAGGTTTTCCAAGGTCTTCCAACAGGGCACATATCGCTTCTGTAACTCTTCCCATTCATCTTTTCCTCTTCTTTTTCCTTCCACCTTTCCCAGCATTAAAGCCTTCTCCAAGGAGCTGGGTCTTCACGTAATGTGTCCAAAGTAGGATAATTTGAGCCTGCTCATTTGTGCCTTGAGTGAGAACTGTGTGTTGATTTTTCCCCCTGTGATTCGTGTATTTGTTTTCTTGGTTGTCTACGATATCCTCGAGGGTCTTCTCCAACAAAAGTTCAAACCATCAATATTCTTCCTATCCTTCTCCTTCAAACCAAACTTTTGTTTCCATAGAGCAGGGGTCGGCAACCTTAAACACTCAGAGAGCCATTTGGACCCATTTCCCACAGAAAACAAAACACCGGGAGCCACAAAACTCTTCCCATGCCTGACTATTTCCTTTGCGGCCACAAAACTAGCATATATAGTTGAATTAAAGATTCTGTTTTCTTCTGAAACTTTTCTTTTCTTGGATTTATCCATGGTTCGCCTACTGGGGGTCGAAAAGCTTAATAAATTGCATGTCAGTGGGTGTCGCACATTGGCAGTTGTGACGCATATTTTGAGCGACAGGGAGCCGCAGCAGAGGGATGAAAGAGCCACATGCGGCTCCAGAGCCGCGGGTTGCTGACCCCTGCCATAGAGGGTCCCACAGCATGCCATAGTTTGCACAATTCTGATCTTTGCAAGAATAGGCACATCACAGCATTTGAATATCTTTTCCAAGGCCTTCATGGCTGCTCTACGAAGAGCTTATCTGCAGTGTATTTCTTGAAAGATTGTTCCCTTACTGTTGATGGTTGATTCTGAAAATCAGTAGCTATCTACCACTTCAATATCTCCATTGTCAATTGTAAGACTGGTGGTTCTACTTATTATTGCAATGCTGTTTCTTGTCTCTTCTAAAATCTCTCTGAAACTGTTATGTTCCTTTCTGAGATTTTTGTCTTTCTTGGCTTTGGCTTCTCTTCTCTTCTTGACATTTTCCTGGTTTGTTCTGGCATCCAGTTTGCTTTTCTGTTTCATCTTTGGCAGTCTCTTTTCACACTCATCCTTAACAACCTGTTTGAATTCCTTCCATAGTTCTTCTGGTTCTCTATTAATGAGGTTCAGGATTTCAAAGTGATTTCTGATCTTCTCCTTGAAAATGGTTGGTATATGTTCAAGAACATACTGTGAAAACTGGCTGGCTTTCTTCTTCTTTAGCTTAACTTGGAACTTGCACATGACCAGTTTGTGATCTGTTCCACAACCATATGGCCATATCTTTGATGCTATAATTGAGCTCTTTCATCTTATTTTAGTAATAATATAGTCAATTTGATTTTATGCACATCTGCTGGTGATGTCCATTTATGTAGGCATCGTTTGAGTTATTTGACGGCAGTGTTACCATAGCTATGAAGAAATCATTGGCATCACTGACATTGATAAGTTGGATTCAGGGGTGAAATGCTCCCGGTTCGGGTGTGCCTGCCGGTCATCGGAGAGCCGGTAGCGATGGCAGTGCAACGCTTCGCCCACCTGCCCGGACGCCGCCATTTGGGTTCTTTTACCCTCTGCGCATGCGCAGAATGCTTTGCGTATGCGCAGAGGGTAAAAGAACCCAAATGGTGGCATCCGGGCGGGTGTGTGAAGCCTTGCGCTGCCATCGCTACCGGCTCTCCGACGACCGGCAGGCATGCCTGAACTGGGAGCATTTCACCCCTGGTTGGATTTCAGCTTCATTTTGGATTCTTAAGCTATACACTCCATCTACATTTTTTCTTTGTAATGTTTCCGATTTTGGCATTCCAGGTTCTAATCACAAGTTTGCTTGCATGTTCTGACAATTTTAAATTGAACTTGATCTAAAACTCATCAGCCTCCTCTTTTTCTGTATGGAGCATCAACTTGAATGATTGCTATATTAAAGGAGTGTCCATGAAGCCAAATTGGTATTATTTGGCCATTGATTGCCTTGTAGCCAGGCACTGTTTGTGCTATACGCTTCCTGATTATAAAAGCAATTCCATTCCTTCATTTTTTAATCTCCTAATAAGCAGTGTGATTTTCTAACTGAAAGTGTCCAATCCCAATCAGCAGTTTCAATTTGCTGATATCTAAGATGTCATTTTGTAGTTTTTTTCATCTTTCACTGTGTTTGAGCTTTCCCATGTTCATGTTTCTTACATTCCATGTTCTCACTGTAATTTTGCCTTTGCAGCTTTGGATTCCCCCCCCCCCCGTGTTTCAACATCAGCAATTACATTTGAGGCTTAATCAGGGGTGGGTTCTGGTTTTCTTTGCTGCCGGTTCGCTCAGTGTCGCGCCGCACGGGTGCGTGCACACTTTGCACATGTGTAGTGCTTTAAAAAAGCTTCTGCGCATGTGCAGAAGCAAAAAATAAAATGGCGGCGCCTGTGGCGCTGCCAAAAGAACCGGTTCGGGGCATGCCAGGCCTGGGTCACTGCCAGTTCTAGCGACCCAGGCCACCAAGTTACTACCGGTTCTATAGAACCGGTCCGAACTGGGAGGAACCCACCTCTGGGCTTAATCTAACCATGTAACATCATTACTACACCAAAAAAACCTCCAATGTTTCCTTAAGTAGCATGTTGAGTGTCACCTGACCTGAGAGGCCCACCAGCCAGCATTATATTGTCAATCGTTTTATATTTTCTATCCATGTGGTTTTCTTGAAAAAAAATAGTGGTTTATTATAAGTAGTTCTAAAATTACAACCACTCATTCAGTGACAATACAACATTGTGAAGGTGCCAAATGAGTGGTACTTACGACAGTCCTTAAAGTTCTGACTGTTACAGCATCCGTGCAGCCATGGGATCACAATTTGGGTGCTTGGCAACCAGTTCGCACTTATAGTGGTTGCAATGTCCCATGATCATATGGTCACTTTTTCTCCCAAAAAGCACAACTATGGAGTATGAGATCCCAAGAATCTTAGGAGCACACCCCCCCTTACGTTCCATAGCATGCTTCTGTCTACAGCACCCCCTCCACCTACCCATACTCATTAGCACCAGCCTGCAGCCCTCACTGGTCCACCAACTGCTCTTGCTGGTCTGCTTGCATCCCTATTGCGGGCTCATGGCACCCTTAACACCCCCTCTACTCCTTGCCTGGGACTCCTGTCTCCTTTTGTAACCCACGTGCTTCTGGGGTTAGGACAACAACTGGGGTTGCTGGATTGTCATTGCTAAGCACTGTGGTCACTTAACATCATGCTTTATGACTACATCACTTAGCAATGGAAATTTCAGTTCCAGTTGCCATTGTAACCTGAGGACTACCTGTATCTCCTGTGCTGTATGAATCGATGCCTTTTGCCATTGTCACTAATCACTAAAGTGATCTTCTGCCTCCAGCATCTTCCTATATTGCTGCTGCCCAATATAGTCCCTGCTTGCTTTTGTTGGGCAGCTGAGATGACCTTCATGCCTTGGATGACACTGCTAGGAATATATACTCTTGGCATATACTCTCAACATTTTCACTTATCCTTCCCAGGAACAATACTCCCCACTCCCCATCATGAAGCAGCACAGCAAGACTTTGGTTAGGTGGGATGTGTGTGCACACAAAGCTACGCAGCCTGTTAATATCATTGCTTATGTTCTTCCTTAAGAATGTCTTCAGCATGAATTATCAGGCAGCTGAAATCCTTGCTGCTAACCATATTATAAAGTATCATGTAATACAGTGACATAATTGAGATATAGAAGTGCTGCTAATATTCAGTGAACAAATGTATTTTGCGATTGTTTATTCCCAGTTTTTTGAAAGATGGATGCTTTGTTATGCCCAGAAAAGGCTGTTGTGTTCTTAACCTTCATTAGATAATCTAAGAACATTTTCTAGATCAGTAATGGGAGTTTTCATCCTAAAAGTACCATGCACGGATTGAAGAAAGATATTTTCCCCCAAATATCTTGAATAGGTGGGATCATCTTACCTTTCCCAAAGAGAGGCAGACATTATTGATGAGTAGGAGATGAAGGCACCTGGCTGGACATAATGCAAACTCATACCCTGCACAGGGACAAGAGATGGAAAGAGCAGGGGAGTGGGAGAATCTGGCAACACCTCTGCCTTGTTTAGAATGAGAACTCTAGAAATAGATGGGGTATTCATACAGGAAAAGCTTTCCGTAACCTGAGATGCTGCAATATTGTCATGTCTTCTATGTACAGTATGTATGTGTACATACTGCATGTGTATATTTGTCCTATAAGTTTGTACAGCGTGGCTGCTCATTATTTTATGTAGTTTAATTTTGCCTCAGCCAATGACAACTATAAACAATGTTGTCTATTTTTCTCTGTGTCTCAACTCACCCCACTCCTTTGCAAGGAAGGTGCAGCAGTAGATCAGTAATACTGAAGTACATAATGAAAAAGACGAAGGAAGGGCCACATCCAGGAAAGTGTCTGATGCCGCCTTGTATCTGAAAATATAGTAAAGTTGGCAAGAGCTTCTATTAGTTTTGCCAGTCGACTGAGAAGTGATACGTAGTATACACATCACAGTGTTTTCAATTTCACTTCCTCCTCCACAATTGCAATCAATGTTACCCAAACACTATTGTAATCTTATATCATCGCATGAAGTCACTCGTTGCATAAAAATTTATTATGTTTGTAGAACTGGAATTATTTGGCAGGGACATAGCTGGCAGACAATGGAATGATGGATTTGTGTAAGTCATCGCATTCATCGCAAGAAAGTCAGATTGTCCAGAAATAACAGGGTAGGGAAAGGAGTTTTTGCAAAGCTGCTGTCTGCTTGATCTCCCTACAGTTTTTGAGACACCCCTTGATACTGTATATCCGTGATGGCGAACCTATGGCACGCGTGCCACAGGTGGCACGCACAGCCATATCTGAGGACACACGAGGCATTGCCCTAGACCAGCTGATTTTCAGCATTCCGGAGGGTGGGGGGGAGGCTGTTTTCGCCCTCCCCAAGCTTCAGGAAAGCCTCCGGAGCCTGTGGATGGCGAAAAACGGACCCAACGGGCCTACCGGAAGTTCGGAAATGAACTTCCGGTTGGGCCATTGGGCCGTTTTTCGCCCTCCCCAGGCTTTAGGAAAGCCTCCTGAAGCCTGGGGAGGGCGAAAAACAGCCCAACTGGCCTACCGGAAGTCCGGAGGCTTCAGTGAGGTCTGCGCACATGCGTGGGGGGGGGCAGCATGGGGGGGTTGTGCGCGCATGCACAAGGAGGAGGACATTGCATTATGGGTGTGGGCACACGCGCGCGCTATTGTGGGCACGCACGTACCCTTTTGGCACCCGAGCAAAAAAAAGTTCGCCATCACTGCTGTGTATCCACATATTCTTCTGCTTTTTCTTTACAACGATGAAGGAAAAACTGGCTTAAAGCGCATACACACATATATAGAATATACAATTGCACTAAAATCGTAGGTTAAAGAGAAAGTAGATTTGGCTGCTAACACCACTCTTCTCTGGTTTTGCAGGATGTTTCATCTCAGAGATGAAACAAAGCTGAATGTAGATATTGCTCAGAGAACTATTCCCAGTAACAGGCTTTTTATCTCCCTTGTTCAGTTCTTTGGAAGCCAGGCACAGTTTCTAGTCAGGGTTTTGTGATATATTGCTGAAAAGACTACTTATGAGGGTGAGCATATGACAAATCTGGGTTTTTCCCCCCCTATCCCCTGCTTCTAGGCAATTGCATCAGATTTCTGGAAGGAGCTGTGCCTCTCCTTGCCACGGAAAATATCTTATCAAGGCCTCAGGGGGGATCCTCAAACCTATCTCCAGGAAGACAAGGATCCAATGCTGATTCTCCATAGCAACTATCCAGAATTCCAGGGGGAATCTCACCCTGAAGGAGACATTGGTAATAACACAATATCATATTAGCTCTGTCGCTGTTTCTTAACAGAATGGCTCTGAAGCAAACCTTTCTGGGGCACAGTTCTCTAGCACAAATATCAACGTGACATAATTGATGTTAATCATACCGATTCTGCTGGGGATTTACTTTTCTTTCTTCTTTAATTATTCCATGAAAAGGCTTGAAAATTGGAGCTAATGCTTGAAAGAAAAAAAATTGGAATTGTCAAAGTATCAAAAGGCAACCATAAACAATAGCATTAATGGGTCAAGACATAAGGTTTTCACAGAGACCTAAATGAGTTCAGCAGTCTGGCTAAACCAGGGGTCTGCAACAGGGGTGGGATTCACATAATTTACCTACTGGTTCACCCAGCAGCACCAAAAATGTGAGCGCACGCAGCCGGGCCGGACCAGTGTCTTGGGGCGGAGAGCAAGTTGCATGTTGAGAGCACTGGCCTGGCTACAGCTGATGCTGCTGCTCTTGCCGCCTCCATGGCCTGCTCGCTGCTCTTGCAGCATTTTGCACAGCACACTTAAATTTAGCGTACTTCACAATGGGGGAGACAGCATCCCCTCCTCCTGGAGCCCATTATGATGCGGAGCATCGGCCGCAGCCGGGCCGGGCCAGTGTCTCGGGGCGGAGAGAAAGTCACGTGTCTCCCTGAGCGACCGAGGTGCATGCAGCACCAAGAAGCACCAGAAGAAGCGCCCGCGAGATGAGAGGCAAGTACAGGGGCGCTTCCCTCCTGCTCTGGAATATGGAGCGAGTCTCCATCCCTGCCGTCGCCCTTACCTTCTCAGGCCATGCGAGGAGTGACTGGGAGGGGAGGGTGAGGGGCGGGGCCAGCCAGCCAACAGGGAGCCACAGCAGGGGGACGAAAGAGCCGCATGCGGCTCCAGAGCCGCGGGTTGCTGACAGCCGGGCTAAACCCATCATTTTGAGCAGATTGCCATATAAGCGACACCGTCTATGGAAAAGACAGACCCTCACTCAAATAGATACTTAGTCAACTGTTTATACTAAGCAGAGAAGTAATTTCTTGACTGGAAATGGCAGAAAGAGTGAGATAGCTTTAGGAACTGAAGACTCGTATGCTGGGGAGAGCAGTTTGCAGAGAAATGGTACGAGCTAAACGAGTGAAGCCAGCCAGGTTTCTTCTCCTAAATGGGTAGGTACATGTTTTGGCTTCTCTAGATGAAGGTAACATCTTGGCTAAAGAAGCTTCCTTGTCTTGTCTGGTACAAGCCTTCTGTTTTTGCACATTGCTAGAAAGTAGCTGTATGCTCTTGACTGCACTTACTTTGGGGTAAGTTCTCGTGCTCTGAAAAAGACCATGCGTGTTCAAGATCATGAATGTCCAAGGGAGCCAATTGGTTTGTGAAAGTGACTCCTGTCTGTGCCGTGTACACTTGCTTCCATTTTGCTCCTAATAAACAGATTTTTTTCATTCATTCACAAAAGATAAAACCTAGTCACAAGTTACAGTGGAGCCACAAGTTAAAAAGTATGTATCCCTTGAGAATTTTAACTCAGAAATTCTCTTCTTCCAGTCCAGGTTTGCACAGTTAGGTTTAAATCACCCTAATTAAAGTAGCTTAACTTTCATGATATTTATATTAGGACATGTTCGCCTAATATTTTAATATGTTTTGATTGATTACCCCCCCCCTCAGCGCCATTGTTTGCTGTTTCTGTGACTTCCAAATGATCTAATGGTGGCTGATGTATGGTGGCATCAGTTTAACCAGCCCTGCTTTGGCCAAGCACCTCTGGCCTCAGTCTGTGTAAAAGTCAAAAAGTATTACAGCCAGTGAACCTCCTTAGCATACTGTGTGGCACAGTTTACTGCATGCTAATTAATCCATACGTGTTTATAAATTCATATTAAATACTGATCAGCAAGCAAGACAGGAGTTTCCATAAAACAATTTGCAGTAACCATAAATTGTGTAGTGGTATATACTGTAGATAGATGGAGATTGCATTTTAATTATTGTGATAAATTTATTTTAATGTAGCAATATGGGAGGGTGGCATATAATCTTTTCATTAAGTAACATTCTAACTTCCTGTGTCATATATATGCCAATATATCAAAACTGAAAAAAAGAAAGCAATAAAAAGCATGAATCAGAATAGGAAGGGGATATTTTAGACCATCAAGCCCACTACCTTCTCAGTGCAGGAATCCAAATTAAAGCATGCTTAACAGAGTTCTGTGTAGCCTCAGTCAAACATATGCAATGAAGTTGAATCTCTCTGGATAATTGGCCCCAGCACTGAGCTACTCTTACTGATATATATTCTTCTGCATAACATTCTTTACTGTATGTATCAAAAACATATCAGAAACCACCAACAAACTATTACAATCACACGGCATCACCATAGCACACAAACCTACTAAAGACTTCCAAAATATCCTAAGTAAACCAAAAGGTCCAGCAGCCACAGAATAAAAACAGGCGTCATCTTCAACACACAGTGTAAGGACTATAACAGCCACTATTTAGGACAAACAGGCAGAAGATTAACAGAGCTCATCCATGAACACCAATTAGCAGGAAATAAAAAGACCAAAACATCTCACCAGCAATCAACACCCAGAGGAGCAGAGATTAATACCAAGATTAACATTAGACCAACAATCCAGAAGTTAAACAATACCCCAATCAAGGAACCAGAAGCTCAGACAAATAAACAATAAACAACAACTTAAGGAACCACCAAAACTACTTGCACCAACATCGACACAGGGCAAGCCACTTGTATATAAAATGAGACCAAACCCCACTCCCTTGTAGAACTGATGATGTTACCTGCTTTGATAATGAAACGTCTGCAAGAAAACAGCCAAGCTCAGAGAGCACCAAGGACCCGACAGTTCACCCCGAGCTACAAATATTGTCTTCTTTTTATATTCTTTAGGTATTTGAAGGCTGTCCTCATATCCTCTTTACCGCAGTTCTTCTCTGAAAGATAAATATTGACTTCTTTCCATTCAATTTAAATTTTCTTGATCATCCTAATTGCCCTTCTCTATACCGTGTCCAATTTGTTTGACCAGAAGGTGTCCACAACAGTACTTTACTTGAGGTGGGATCTGACCAAGGCAGAATTAAATATAGAACAATTACTTCCTACAATTTGAACAACAACGAAGAGCAGTCTAGATTCTAGAAGACTCTCTTTATATAGGTCCCTTGATTTGGAAACTCTGCTTCTGTTATAACTAAAATTGCATTTACTATTTTTCCAGCCACATCATGTGAGTGACTCATGCAGTTTAAAATTATTTTGTGTTTTAATTCCTTTTTCAAAGGTACTATTGTTAAGCGAGGTATCCCATCACATATTTGTATCCTTGATTTCTACTCTCTAAATCAAGAACTTTGCATATGCATCTTTCATTTAATTATATTCAGCCCACTCCTTTAACACGTCGATACTTTGCAATGTTATATCAGCCATCTTGCTGTCTTAACTAATTTTCTCTCATATGCAAATTTGATAAACATTCCTGCCACTTCTTGATCCAAGTCATTAACAGAAATATTGTATTATAAAGGATCTTAGGCTGAATTTTATGGTACCCATCTTGATCCCTCGCTCCAGTCGGTAAGGACTCTTATCCTTAAGGACTCTCCAGCTTGATGAGCAGTCTTTGATTGCAATGTCTGAGACAGCTATGCCTCCACTTATTCTTATGCCATTCGGTTTTTACTTCACTAACTTACTACTCAGAATGTCACGTGGCATTTTGCTGGATGTTTTGTTGAAATCTAGACACATTCCTCTACAACTTTCCCACATTCTACTCAGCAGGCTATCCAATTTAAAAGAAGATATGATAAAATTCGTTCTTTTTGTTTCTGGCAAATATGCGCTGTCAACTGGTAATTATTTCAGTGTTTTCAAGGTACTTAGGGATTGCTCTTATGATCTTCTCTATGGTTTGTCCAAATATTGATGTCAGATTGAGGGATCTGTAGTTCCTGGATCCTCCTTCCCCCCCACTTTTTTTGGGAGAGAAGAACAATAGTTGTTCTCTGTCAGTCATCTGACATTTGATCCCTCTTAAGGATTTTTCAAATATAATTCATAATGCTTTGGCCAGATTATCACCTGACTCCTTGAGTACCCTAGATGTGATCTATCTGGCTCTGGAGATTTAAACGCATTCAAAGTAACATAGAAGTTCTCTGAGTTTCCATCAACCTGCAATACTGCCATTTTAATCTGTTCTTCACAGTTGCTTGTTGGAACACATCCCTGCCATTGTGGCAAAGTAGCCATTGAATAGCTCTCTGAAGAGCCTGAAGCCTGGAGATATTGTAGCTACTTCATATTATTCCTTTTTTAGGCATTTAGGCCTAGGGGTGCACATTAGATCAATGGTAGGAAAATACCTCTGTGCGCATTCATTAAATCCAGAAGATTTAATGAACCAGTCCTGGCATTGGGGATTTGCTAATACAGGCTGTGCTTGCAGGGCAATACATTTTAATTTTAGCAACAGGAGCAAAATAAGTTTAGTGTTCATAAAAGATTTACCAGCATCTAGCAGCACAAAACCAAGCTCACTTATACTCTCTGATTTTAATTGTTGGAAAAAATAAAAGCAGTTCATGAGCTTGGCTGGGCTTCCCTTGTAATTGTGACAGTGGTTGTCTTATTTTGCAAAAGGGCTATGTTCACTATCATGAATAAGGATTGTTCATGCCACAGTATTGGTCTGCAGCTTATTGGAAGCTCTCATTTGTCTTGTACAACAGCATCTTTGGATGCTCAAGTCTTCTTACTCTCTAACTTGCATGAGAATTATCTCTTAGGAATTATAATTTGGTTTCTCTTGTCTTTTCCCCAACCAAAACATCAGAAATAAAAAAGGAAATACAAATACAGAATGAAATAATAAGTCCTGATTGGAGTCAACCTTCGTAAAATGCATGCAAAATATAACCAAGATAACTTGTCTACCTTTTGTATCCAAAGATTGCTTGACAGAGTTGTCTGATAATAATACAACCAACAAATCATTAATAAGAAAAGATAATGAACCTGTCTGTACCACAGGGCTTGTGTCCATAGAATGTCTTGCTTTTGGCATGTTACCTGCTGAATGCTAGCCATCAATGCTCCTAATATTACTGAGTAATTCATGTTGAAGAAGAATTCTGCAGTGGAAAGAGTTGTATGACTCATTCTATTGCCAAACATGAGTCGTCATATTTGTGTACAAAAAGAAGTAATTATGGAATGGCATTAGTATCACAATGACATAATTAAATAAAAATTAGATCGCAAGGGGAAAAATATTTGAATTTCTGAGGACAGACTGGAAACATCAAATCTACAGTATGTGCTGCTCTTGTTGTTGAGTCAGACAATGTTTAGGAACTAAGGAAAGGGAAGGAAGTAGAAGAACAGGCTGAATTACATCTGCACTTTTACCCAGGTATAAACTTCTAGTTTTCTCTTGCACAGTATATTCTTGCAAAATCTGCAAATATATATGAAGACGAGCAATGTAGACAAGAGGAATCAAAATGGCTTTGGGAAAGGAGAGAGAGCAATGTAGTATCTTGTTGTGATTGGAGCATGAAGGCTAAGAGCCATTCAAGTTGTCCCTAGTGGTGGGATTCAAATTTTTTACTACCGGTTCTGTGGGTGTGGCTTGGTGGGCGTGGCAGGAGAAGGATACTGTAAAATCTCCATTCCCACCCCACTCCAGGGGAAGGTTACTGCAAAATCCCCATTTCCTCCTGATCAGCTGGGACTCGGGAGGCAGAGAATAGATGGGGACGGGGCCAGTCAGAGGTGGTATTTACCAGTTCTCTGAACTACTCAAAATTTCCGCTACCGGTTCTCCAGAACTGGTCAGAACCTGCTGAATCCCACCTCTGTCCCTAATTCTGTTAATTGACTCAGGGCACCATCTGATGTGATGACCTTTGCATAAAACGTAGATGAATAAATGCTTAATCAAAGTTAAGAATAAATATTTAGTTTATATATATTTAAGCACACTGGTGACACAGAGGTTAGAATGCAGTATTGCAGGCAAACTCAGCCCACTGCCAGGAGTTTGATCCTGACCGGCTCAAGGTTGACTCAGCCTTTCATCCTTCTGTGATTGGTAAATTGTTGGGGGCAATATGCTGACATTTGTAAACTGCTCAGGGAGTGTTCTAAAGCACTATGGAGTAGTATATAAGTCTTAAGTGCTATTGTACAAGATAAATTTTTATTGGGATGAACCTGAATTAAATCTTAGAGATCTGTAATTGGAGTTCTCTCACAGGGTTCAAGCTTTGATTGAAGTATTGAACACAAATAATTTTAATTCATTTCCTCCAGTAGAATTTCCCCCAGTCATAGATTTCTTGGATTTAATGTAATTTAATTATTACGTTGACTTAACAGCATTTTGCAGAAATATTAGATCCAGAACAATGTATAATTTGCTGGAAAGTAAGCTACTTAAAATGGTATTGAATGGGTTCGGTATTAGATATAGCTTCACTCTGAATATTTTGTAGGAATTATAATGTGCTCTGTTACTTCAAAGTAACTAGTCTTGTGTGAACATTTGGAAACATTATCCCATTATCACTTCTTTTCTGTCCTACAGTAATCCGGAGACCAATTATCAAAGGTCTACCACCACCTGTTAAGATTGATCCTGACAGTCCATGTCTCCGAGCAATGGAAGAGATACGGCTTGAGGAAAACCAGAAGAATGAGATAGACATTTCTGACCTGGGATCTCGCAACTATGATGCAAGGACAGACTTTTACTGCCTAGTGACAGAAGATGATATATAAGGCTTGCTAAGATATTCCTGTGGAAATGATATTTTTTTTATAAGCATGGTATTCCTTGGCAAGGACAATATGCCTGATTAATCTCTTTAATCCAGAACTGTCCATGAAGTACTACAGAACTCTGATCTGCTCTTAATACTATTCAACATGTCTTTCCCTAGCTTAGATAAAGGATAGCAGTGAAAGAAATATTCAGATGACACAAAACTATGAGTAGCCAAGACTTCAGGAGATAGAAATAAAACAGCAGAGGCTTGGCATCCTTCTGTTGGGCACTGCATTAAACAGGGCAATTGTATAAAATGGCCTCTGAACCTCCTACATGATTCTATAAGAAATCGCCATTGGGGGGATGCAAGGTTTTGGAGAACATCTGGTTATCTTATACACAATAGTGCCATACAATTTCAGATGATTATCTTGCATCAGATGCTGGGATTTATCTAAGCAACAGGCTTGGCAAGCTTTTCAGTTACTGCTAACATCTCCAGGCAGGTGTTGATATGTGAGAAGTGAACATTAATAGCTAAACGTTATTAGTGTAATTGGAATTATAAAGTGAAATATCAACACTAAGGAGATCTGAGACTCCTTCTTGCTAGAAAAATGAAAAGAATGGCAGGTTTCTATATGAAAAAGAGCTTTGATTTTCTTTGGAAGAAAATAACAAAGCACTCACTTGTACTTATTTCCATGTAAATTTGAAAATGCACCTTAGTATATGTTAGCACCAACGGATGCAGACTTGCATTGATTCCCCCCCCCCCGGCTGATAGAATACTATTGCTATTTATTCTTTATATAGTGCTATCTAAGTAGGTGGTGGCATTCTTCATTAGAAATTGAAGTTAGAAGTTACGGTTGAAACACATCTAGAGGGCGCTAGATTGATTTTATTAATCTTCTCAAGCATTCTTAGTCTTTGGTAGCCAAAACACAGAAAGTGTCTGGTGCCACCTTTTCAGATGAACACATTGTATGAAGGCATTCTGTAATCTTTTAGAAACTACAGGTCACTTCAGATGCATGCAGTGACTAAAGTGATGTAGGATTTAAATTGGGATGAAGCAAGGGGAAAGAGATGGGATGGCAGTGTGGTTGTGAAGATGCAATTTGATTGCAAAAAAACCATTATGTTTGTTGAGATCTTCTAAGACAGCCTGAAATATTTCAATACACGTGAATCCAGAAATCTCTTGCTCAATTGCATTGGTAGACTACCTTTTTTCCAAGGGAAAAGTATGTATAATAGAGTATCCAAGTTACTTTCAATAATAAGTAACTTGAAAGAAAAAAGGGAAAAATATCTTAAATGCCTATTGGTAGGGGAAAGGGGACTTCCATGGGAAATGGAGAAGGGATGCAGAAATGGGGCTGAGAAAGAGACCAAAAAAAGAGAGAAGAATTTGAAGTCAGAAGATGGGTAAGTATGATATCAAAATGTGTAAAACAAATGTCTCATGGAGTATCAGGAATTCAAGCACATTGGGATAGATTCTTCTTAAGATCATGAATAGCTGCTCAAGTTCCCCAAATCGGAAAGTCCAGAAATTAGGACTAACACTTCTAAGCAGCAGTTAGAGGCATATTGAAATTGCCCTTCAAGTTTCATCCAAATTAAACTCAAGAAAAAGTTAATTTAGAGAGCAGCAATGTTACTCTTGCAATGGTATTACAGTGATGGTGCTTGTTTCTTTGTTTTTAGATCATTGTAATGACAAAAATTCATCGTCCTCTTTTTCTTGTTAGAAAAAGATTGTCCAAAAGATTGTCCAATGCACTTTATTTTCTTCATGTATCAAGGGACCAAGAACTATAGGAACTTTTCAAGAAGCCAATCTTAGACTGTGCTTAAGTACTGGTTTTTGCCATTCAGAAGGCAGCTCTCTGTGGAGATTCTCAGTCATCCAGGTCATAGTTGTCTCAAATGCCCTTTTTTTTCTTCAAAAGGCAACTAGACTGTTTTTTTCTTTGAGGAAGAAGAAGAAAACATTTTGCTTCTTGGATGAGAAATGAAATGTTTTCTTATTCCTCCTCTAGGAAGAAAAACAGTCCAGTTGCCTTTTGAAGAAAAAAGCACCTTTGAGTCAAAAGGCAGCTATTTTTACTTTAAAGATTGGAATGCAAATAAAGTGTTGTGATTTTAATCATCTGCAGCCCATTTCCTTTTAGTGTAGGCAGATGTGATCGATGGCTTACCAGGCGTTGGTTTCAGAATCAAAACTGAAGCCATCTTTTTCATGAATATCAAGAAAGCAAAGCTGAACTGGGGGAAAATGGCAGCTTTTTCAAGCAAGAATAGAGGTGACTTCCAAGACATAACTAAGGGGATCCTTAAAACTATCTTGAGAGAAAGGGTTAAAAAGATTGCAAACGAGAGCCTGTTTCTTGTACATCAATATGATATTTTCAATAAATTTTTGTAAAGAACATCATTACCAGGCATGTTAACATCATCTTGTGTTAGTCCATTTCATATGGCCTGTAAGTTCAAACAAAGTTTGAAAGCCCACTTCTATCTTGCTTTAACTGGCTGAAATTCTGTCTGAATCCATTTGTGATTACTTTTCTCCAGAAATATCAAAATTTAGAAAACGTTTGCTGGTATATTTCTTCCTCTTTCAATCTAGACTTCAATCTGAAGTCAAAGGGAAGTTTGGAGATATCTGGTGGAGGTTGAGGGATACAGTAGAATGTAACATAAGATAATGCAACATGAGCACAGACTGCAGAAAGAAGGAACTGGAAACACTTATTTTGCTCCATATCAAAGCCAATTACAATTGTTGATCAAGTAACAGCCAAGCTAAGTCCCATTTCTTTAAAAACAAAACAAAAAACAACTGGATAAAGGAGAGGAGCATTCTGTAATATTGTTCAAGCAGCACATACTTGAATATTAGGTTAAAATGTGTCCATAACATTCTTGAAAGTTGCATACTTTTTGGTACATTACTACATTCGGTTTTTGATCGAGAGCGTAGTTTCTTGATTGCATGCAATACCTGCATGGTGTGTTTTTTTTTTTTCCATTCTGAGGACTTTCATGTAGTATACAACAGATTAGATAAACTCTTAGCATTAGTTGCTACAACAAAAGCAGTCCAAAAGTTGGTACTATTTTACAATAAAGCAAATTATTAAATATATTAATAAAATATAAAGTATTTTAATATTGTGCTTTAAAAATGAAAATCCAGAAAAGAATTATTTAGATATGTGAGGCAAGAAATCAACCAAGAAGCATTTGGCTTGTTATGTGACTTATAGTGACAGGAATACTGCCAAGAAAGTGGGTGAATTCTTTTGACTGGTCTTCAGCAAAGGCTCTAAACTTAACATGCTAAACATGGCATAAATCGACACATCTCTGACATAGGAAGCAGCATAGAATTGGGACAAGAGCTATTACAGTGGACAAGTAATTTGGAATGAGGTGTGCATACCCGTAGTTAAATGGCAATGCCTAGAAAAGATGATTGAAAGACAATCGTGCAAAAAGTCTCAAAATAGTAATTCTGTTTTAGCCTTAGTATAAGGTATTGCACTTTGAGCAACACATTTCATGCAGGTGGAGAGCAGGGGTAAGTTAACTCGCTGCCGGTTTGCTTCCTCTCGCGCCGCGTGGCCGCGCCTCATGGGCGCGCACATGCTTTGCACGCATGTGCATCCGCAGTGCCAAAAAAAAAAAAGCCAAAAACAAGATGGCGATGCATGCGCAGTGCCAGAAACTCAGCTTCTGTGCATGCGCAGAAGAAAAAAAAAATAAAAAAATCCCAATTTTTTGTTCAAAAAAAATAATTCCAAATAAAAGATGGTGGCGTCCACGGACCAGCACCGACCGAACCGGCTCCGTGATGTCACCAGCGGGTTGCTACTGGTTCGGGCAAACCGGTCCAAACCGGGAGGAACCTACCTCTGATGGAGAGGTCTAATGCATGTTCCCAACCTTTCTGGGTTGGCGGCCTGGTGCAGGGATGGAGGGGGGGAAGAAGGAATGGTTTTGTGCGAGGGGCAGGTGCGAACACCGCTTAATTTGCATGAGCAGCGGGTGGGCATGCCCGCAGCTCACACAAGTGGGGCTGCAAGCATTGGTGTCCGCTGCCCGCGCAAGCGGGACTGCAGGTGCCCAGCGCCCACTGCTCATATGAGTCAGGCTGCACCTGTGCGCACAACAGCCCACTGCTCACACGGCCCAGTTGCAAATAGGCCACGGCCTGGTAGTGCATTCTTATACTTAATTGTTGTCAATGCAATTGCATGCAGGTTGCACCTGTGTTTTACAGAGGTCTAGATTTTGAGTTCAGTGTTGTTGCTAGTGTTAAGGACAAGAACTAGAAACAGCTGATCCATGTTACATTGGCAAGACACCTGATCTGAAATTAAGAAGGATGATCTATGTATGTACAATAAGGTTCCTTCCTATTCCTTTTGTTTGTGTGCATTCTTCTATTTTGTGTCATCATGGTACATTTATTTCAATACTCCACCATTCTTAATTGCTTTTTGGTTTAATAGACATGTTTTGCTCTCCCTTGAAACCCTCCCATAAAAGCCCAGTGTAATTCTTTCTCTGCCAAGTGATGATGTTGCATCACCTACATATTTTTTTCTTCTAAAGATGCTACCCTCATGGCTGCAAGGTTGCCGTTTTTCTGCTCCAGTAAACACAGGTGACAATTTATGAGTGGGGCTGTGCCAGAATGGCTGCTAATGCTAAGCCCTCACGGTTCATCGGTTAAAATCTCACACAAGAGCAGAAATAACACAAGGTGGGGTTGAGTGGCACAAGAGGAGAGGCCATCACATCCCTAAAGGAAGGAGCTGCCTTTGCTTTCAATCAGGACTGGGAGTGTTTTTTCAACCTGCTGTGTTTCAAAAAATAAATTTCCTTTAGGCAGTGCTTGTTTGTACTGTAATTCCTGCCTACTGCATTCTTCTTTAACTACTTCAATATTTATATGCAGGGAGAATGTTTTCTCAAAAGGCCGTTCAACTTTTGGTGATAAGATTGTATACTTTGACCCAATGTTGTACAGGCTGGACTCAGGCTGGCTTTGCTTCAAGATACACTCTACTGTGGAGTGAATCGTAACACCAGATGCAATTAGGCAAAAATGCAAAACTATAAATGCTTAAGAAAGTATTTGCTTTGCAAAGCATCTTGGCAAAACAGCTCGTCCCTTCTACTGTAGAGTTAAGGCGTTTTCCTAGTTTATCCAAACCTGAATGAGATGAAATAGACCTTGACACTGTCAAGAATGACATTTTCCTTTCCTAGCCTGTCCTACGTGGACTTACCAGTTTTATTACAGCAACATTTCCCTTAAAAAAAATCTAGGAATAACTGGGTGGCAGTGCTGGAAATTCTGCTAGAGAGCTGTGGAACAGGAGAATTGTACAATCAACTTATTAAGTTAATAATACCAATCACATAAAAAGGAAGTAACACCAGTGACAGGTCAATTTTTTTTTAATGTTACTTGGTAACAAATGAGTCTGCTGGGGATGGGTAGCCAGCAAACGTCCAAGCTGGGCTGGACTTTGCTCTAATTATCCAGGTGGCAGGAGGGCAAAGGCCTCTGGGAGGGGAAGAGTTTTGAAGGCAAGCAGACTTCCTATTATTTGCATCAGTTGTGGTTACATGCTGTAAGAGACAGAATTTTAGCAGGTTCAATTTGTCCTGCAGGCATGAAGAAAAGGGTGCAATTAAAAGGCTTATCTCTATCCTTTTGTTAAACCTACAAGAGCCCTGTGATGATCTCTACAGCAGATCACTTTCAGAGCTAACCAGCTCAAATCGGGATTTCCCAATCTTGGCAATTTTAAGATGCACAGACATCAACTCCCAGAATTCACTTGCTGCCTGGGGAATTCTGGGAGTTGAAGTCCATGTGTCTTAAAGTTGCCAAGATTGGGAAACCCTGCTCTAAAGGATCTATTGAAACCCACCCAGAGCTATTCTCTCTCATTCCCTTGGATTTAACTTTTCACATGCTTCTCCTACGATGGTTCAGGCTTTCCTACAGCACAAAGATTAAGATACAGTACTGTCCTTTGCAGTTTTTAGATTTTGATTCAAGGACATCTTATTTGTTCAGATCACAACTGTAGTCCCATGTTTATCTTAAATCATAAAGCAGATTACCAAACCAAAACTAAATAAACCACATTATTATCACAACATGTTATGCAAACTTGGCCATCCCATTAGGGGATGTTAGGATTTGGTTGGGTGAACACAGCCAAGGTAATGTGTTATGTAGCTGTATCCGATACGTAAAAGGTTGAAACTATGTCTCGAGGATTACACAATGGTCCACTTTTCTCCTAGGTTTAGATTTGAGCAACCAATTTCATGGCCAAGGCAACATATCCCACATTGCTCTGGCGGAGAATTGGCAGGCCTGCTAGGAAAAGCAAGATTGGCTCTTAAAAAAGATAGCCTCAGTGAAAGAAGTAGGTTAGCCAATTAGTAATAGTTTTATCTAGCTGCTCAACATGTTAAGCTCTAATCATTACAACGATCAGGTTGGATTATAACGTCTTATCTCTTGAAGATAGTGGGAGAGAAATTAGTCCAATTTTCAAACATTGGTCTCAAGCATCCTGCCTGAAATTGAGCACATTGGTACCAGAAAGATACAACCATAAGCACCTCTGTCCTAGCCGGAAAGTAAATGTTTTCCCGGGATGATATTCATGCCTCCTCCTAGTATTCAATTACTAAAGCATCACATAGTAAACACTCTACTGTCCCCTGACCTCCACATAATTCAAATGTCATTGATTTTCCTGTAGGTAGTTTATTTGTTCAGCACCATTGCCTGCCGGGAGAAAGACTTCACAATTATTTCACTCATATAGACTTTCCCTCCTGCTCACTGGACATGTGTCTGCTTGTAGAAGCTCATTCATTAGACTGACTTTGTGGGAGGAGATTTCTTCTGGCATGCTTGCCTGTTGGGCATTTCACAGGTGAAGCTTAGGCGTTTAGTGAATGTGCCATTAGTGAGTATTAAAGAAGCAAATACTTAACAGAGCAAGAGATCAGTTACCAAAAATAATCACATTTCTTTGAGATGAATAGTGCCCAGTATACAGACCTGCTTTCTCTATGACCCAGGGTTAATTTTCCAACCCATGCCCACCTTGTTTGGTAGCTAAAAAATTAAGAGAACAAAACGTTTTATGTGCAGAATACATAGCTAGCCTTGCAGGCAACTGCAGGCAGATCCCAGCCTAATTGAAGGGGGAGAGATTGGGAACTATGGGAAAGAAATGTCCCATTGAGAATGCTGCTGCTGTACTGGGGGCTTTACCTGATAGATCCAGTGTTGCATAATGGAAATCAGAATGCTGATGAAAAATATGCAAGTAGCCAAACATAGCCAAAAATTGGGAAGCAACACCCCCCCCCCAAACCCACCCCATTTTAAACTGGCCACTTGGAATGTTCAAACTGGTTCCTAGGTCAGACATAGTGAAATGATCATTCATGAATTATTTCAGTATGGAATTTCAATTCTGGCATTATCAGAATGGCATCTTACTTTGATCTGGAATACAAGACAGTGACAATGAGATGTCTTTTGTATTGCTGTGGAGACAAGAAACACCCAGAGCATATTGGCTTCATTTTCGTAGCATCTGAAAGTATTGCAAGCTTCATCAGCTTCGAGTCAATTAGCAGAACTGTCACTTTTAGGAACAATGAGAATGTGCTTAATTATGCTTCCCAGAATGAGGCAAAAGATTTATTCTATACACAGTTATAAACAACTGTGGATTCATTGCACAGAGGTAATAAATCCTGAACATTGGTGACTTTAACGCTCATGTTGGTAACAACTAGCAAGGCTGGGAAAATGTCTTGGGCAAATTTGGTATCGGAGAGATAATTGACAATGGCCTGTGCCTCTTACCATTTGTAGAAGTAAATGAGCTAATGATTGGAAACATCCAATCAGCACCAATTAAAACCTCAGTTAAAATGGCCTTCACCTGGTAGAAACAATACATCAGTACTCAACTATTTCTAAATCGGCAGCCATTTCCAAACATCACTCATGGACACCTGGTCAACAAGAGGCATTGCGTTTCTACCATCTTCTACTGCAGTCCTATTATTTTGATTAATATAAACGGCTCATAATGTAGCCACACCAATTGTTATGGAAGAGTGAAGTTACAAGAACTTACTTGCCAACAAGAATTCCACCTATTTTTTGTCACCGTTTTTCACGTGGATGATGAAAATGATTGAGGCACAATTGTCAGAAATAATTAACAAGCATGCCAACGTTAAAATCTATCCCATTGGAAGACACTGAATCCAACCATAGATTTTGGATGAATGAAAACTCTGCACACTCAGATGATTTAACTCTGTATTGATCACTTAATTAGCAAGTTGACACCTGCTTCAAAACAAAATGGACTATTGGAATAGTATTGCAAAAGAACTTGAAGAACTTATATATTGCTGAGAACATCACAACCTCTGCACTTATTATGTTGCCTCAGCAGTAAATTTCAACATGAATGATGCCAGAAAAGCAGACAGCAGATTTGAGAGCTCCAGAATTGAATGACTGAATCATTTATACAGTACTTCCAGATCCTTTACAACTGCCCTGTTCTGAAAAACATTCCAGTAGAGCCACCAACTCTTGACAGCTCAGATGGAACAACTGAATAATGTAACTCCAGAATCTCTGAAGCTGCTATCCATCAGTTAGAGGGAAAGCTAGTGACACAGATAAAGTCACTGCAGAAGCAATAAACACTGCTTGTGATACACTAATTTGTCAGCTCCATTTATTCCTTCAAATTATTTGAGAGTCTGAGGAAATACTTTGGATTATATTGCCTGTTTCCACAATTTTCAAGAAAGGCAATCAGTACACGAATTGATGTGGGATTAGCCTGTTGTCGGCATGGTCAAGGTATTTATCAAAGGCTTCAGAAAAGATGGAAACAAATAGCCCAAGAACAGCAGACTAATTTCTGGCTTGGAAGAGGATGCCGTGACCAAATATTTGTATTATGATAACTGCTTGATGAATGCATTAACTGTGGAAAGGGGCTTCTTGCTGTTTACTGATTTTTCAGTGGTGTCTATCAGGCAGTGTTATGGAAGGCTAAGGTGAGCCTGCTAAAGTATTACAGCAGATACATGAGGAATCATGAAGTTTTGTGTGAATGGAGAAAACATCCAGAGCCTTCCCAGCATGTAATAGCAATAGCACTTAGACTTATATACTGCTTCATAGTGCTTTACTGCCCTCTCTAAGCCGTTTACAGAGTCAGCATATTTTCCCCAACAATCTGGGTCATTTTACTGACCTTGGAAGGATGGAAGGCTGAGTCAACCTTGAGCTGGTGAGAATTAAACTGCTGGCAGTCAGCAGAATTAGCCTGCAATATTGCATTCTAACCATTGCACCACTATGACTCCTAATAGTATATTTCCCTTTCTTCAACACTGTAATTGTGGCAGTCATAAAGAAGGTACTTGCTAGCATTTTGTCATATTCAGAGATGAATTAATCACAGATCTAATGTTTGCTAATAAGCATAAGATTTTTGTTTCTGGTGGTTTTCATTATGGCTGGGCAGGAATTTTAATTTGGACCACATATGGGCATCTGATTCTTGTCGGGAAATCCTTAATGCCGTGTTTCTTCCTGGTGCTCATGTGCACCCCCAGGAAAAGATGTTTGATTTACTGCCAACTGGTGCAACATATGTGCTCCAAATCACCTTTTTCTCTTTGAATCCAAGTTGCAGCACAGATCTAATTTTCATCTCTTTCCTATTGATAAGTGCCTATTGTAATACTTACCCTAGGACTCTTATCTCCTTCAGTCAGCCTTGGCATTTTGTGCTTCAAATAAATAATTGGATTAAGTTTTATAAGAGGAAAAACCTAAATTCAAATATGCTGACATATTCATTGAGGGACAAGAACTGCCTTTCCTAAGAACTTTGTGCTTTTTTTTTTTTTTGTAATTTCTGTGGAGAAAAATGGTCAAGCAGGTCAGCACTTTCATTACATATGCCAGATTATAGTATTGTATGAAGTCACAAAAGTAGAGAGTGACATTTCTGAAGTATTTGACACCTGGGTGATTTTTTTAATACCCCCCTTCCTGTACCGTATCATTGAGCACCAAACAGCCAATCAGCATACCAGCAACAGCAACTTGACTCCACACTCACCGTCAAGCCTCCATATAGGTTCTGCATCCTTAAGTCACCAGACAATGCACCCCCTTATTGACTGCACCCAGGGCAGACAGCCCCACCAAACCACCTTCGCCAGCCCACTGAAACTATTTATCTAGTTGCTAGGATGCCCTCTTCCATCAGTGTCACCACACATCAGGCGAGAACTGAGTATTCAACAGAACCCTTCATTTAACAGGAGGATCAATGCCGTGGGACACTAAAAGTGCTAATAAATGTAGTGTAGAAATGTTCTTTAGTCCAACAAAGTGCACTGCGAATACATGGTGATCTGAAGTTTATGAGTTTATTGCTGCTAAAACAGTTCAGTGGGACAGTCTCAGGCACTTTAATTTCACCAAGGCAATCCTATTCGAATAGAGACAAAAGTAAAATTCTGTACAAATCACAGGGAGACTGATACCCAGCTTAAGTATCTCCTTAGAGCAAGCGCTTCCTTTCCATAATTTCTTTCCCCATTTATAGGCTTTGTAACCCACAAGACCTGAAGTAAATTATGCTATATGTAGCTCCAGAAAATTATGTCTTCAGACTCATTATAGCTTTCAAATAAAAATGAGAAAATCCATCACCAAACTTCCCCATAAATTTATACTCCAAAGCACTCTTTCCTCTTGTGCATTGGTTAATACAACTTTAAAAGCCTACATTTATTCCTCAGTTCCCAATAATTAGACTTTCCTAAAATCTTACAAATAGGTTTATACATACGGTTAAAATCTATATCTCAAACTCGTATAAGCCAGTCCTTTTGAAATTAAATGCAAGCAAATCATTTCCAGAATGTACAGAGGTAGGAAAAATATATGCAATAACCAGTGAGAGTTTTAGGGGACTTCCAGGGAGGGAAGGAATAAAAGAAAGCAATAAACATGAAAGCAAATGGAAGCACCCTTGATACAATGACCCCTGGGAGAACTTCTCCACTATCCTTAGCAGCCTGGAATTTCTGCTGTGACATCAACATCCATTCATTCTAAAAAGAATCCCAGCTCTATGGGAAGTCAGAACATGGCTTTGGCAATGCTGATAGGAGGCTTCGGAATTTGCATGGACATTGATTTGCATTTTCAGTCATGGGATACTTTCATGGTGCAAGGTGGCCAAGGCAGAGAAACCTGAGCTTTATATAGACTTTTAAAAGCAAAAAATAAAACATGTTAGCCAACTGACACCGGTTCTTTAAAAAGGAGGGGATTGCAAAAGGGGGTTTCAATGAAGTAGGGTCACAGTCCTTAGTGGTGCTTTATTAACAAGATTCATGGAGAACAGTTAGGGCTGGGGAGTCCATTTTCTGCAGATCCTTTTCTTTACAGGCTAATGAAATCTTCTTTCCGAAAGCCCTTCTGTAAAACATAAAAAAAGGCTGTCATAAGCACACATGAGGTCGGTGATGATCCAGCAAATGCTAACATATCTAAGCCCCACAGACACCAAGGGTATCACCTATGGGTGCTATGCTAGAGACCTAGGTGCTATGAGCTCACTCTGGAAGAGAGAATAGAGAGAGAAAAAAAAACACAAACCGCTTTATAGTCCCGATGAAGCTTGCTGTACTGCCACATGTTAGACAAGAGGCTGGAAGCAGCTCTGGAGGCCTTCTCATTGTCCAAGCTAGAGAAAGAAGAGAAATCTGTAACATGTTACTGGTGCACACTAGGACTCAAACATACCCATTCCTTCTCCATGAATTACTAATGAATGTTAAGTCAAGATATTCACATTCATCTGTGGCTGGACTCTTATCCTCCCATTACCTGGATTATGTCCCTTTGATCTCCAATATTTATTCAGTGGTGTCCCTATAGGAACAGATCTATACTTTTGCAAAGCCAGGAAAACTGCTGCTACTTTTAAGAGCATTTGAGGCTGAAGGAGGGACAGAGACAGCCAAACCTTTCTGTGTTCCTGTAATGCAATACTGAGTGGCATTACCGTGTTGCCCCGAAAATACGACATGTCCCGAAAATAAGGCCAAGCCTGATTTTTGGGGTGGGCATATACACCCTCCCCCAAAAATAAGCCCTAGTGAAGGGGTGGGCATGGCCAGCACAGGAGGCAGCCCTTCCCTTCCCTGGTCACCTCAGGGCTTCTCAGCCCCTTAATTGGATCAGCTGAGCCGCTCTGGCCACCATTCACAAAACAGCTGATTCGCGGGTGCCGCTCAAGCTGCCGCCTCCAGCAAGTGCGGCCGCTTTTGCAGCCAATTGCTGCTGCAAAAGAAGCCGGAGGCCAAGCGACGCACCACACACGCCTTGCGCCCTCCTTACCTAACGGTGACAGTCACAGCAGGCAATTCCGTCCACGGAACAGCTGTCTCGGTGCCGCTCCGGCCGGTGCCTCCAGCAAGGGTGGCCACTTTTGCCATCGATTGCGGCCACATAAGCAGCAGGCGGCCAAGCGATGCACCCCACGCGCTTGCCTTCTGAAGGGTACTATAGCAGCAGCTATCCACAATTTTTTTTACCGTTATTTCATCCAGCCACCTCTTCGTCCTGGTGAAACACCTCTTTGAAAGGACGATCTGCAGGTGGGGGGGGGGGAGATTTCCTGCACATCGGCAGTGGCGTCTCCTCGCAGGGCTTCTTCCGATGTCCCAGGTGCGAAGCGACCTCCCATAAAGGAAGGCATGGAAATCCATACACCTGGGACTTTGGAAGAAGCCCTGCGAGGAGACGCCGCTGCCGATGTGCAGGAAATCTCTCCCCCCACCACCTGCATATCGTCCTTTCATAGAGGAGTTTCAACAGGACCAAGAGGTGGCTGGAGGCGGCGTTTGCATCGGGTTGGGCTTTTTTCGCGAGGGGAGGGGGACGATCTGGGGAGCGAGAGATTTAGGAAGCTTGGGCTGGCGTGGGGCGGTTTCTCCAGCGAAGCGTCTGATTCATCCCCGGGGTGAGCGTCTTCAATGAACTTCGCTCTGTTTGTCTGTCTTGCAGGCGGCAGCGTCGGCAGTGTCTCCTCACAGGGCTCCTTCCTCCTTCTCTCTGGTCTGATTCTCAAATATTTTCAAGCAAAACACTGCCGAGAGAGGGAAGTATCTCTTCCCCCTCCCTCGCCAAACTTTGCGTGTAGGCATGACGTTTCACAAAGCTCCTTAATCCGCGGCTGCTGGCTCCCTCCCTTTGTGCTTTTTATACACATACCGACATACCCACCCTGCCTGGGGATGCCGTTTCCCCCTCTCAAGACTCCATTTCCAAGAAAAGAAGAGCGCTGGGGTGGCACTGGACTTTCCCCCCACCTTGGCTCCTCTCAGCCTGAACTTTGCTCCAGAAAGCCTGCGGGCCACTTCTCTGCTTGAGCTCCGCCAGAGCTTGGTTCTGGGAGAGACCCTTGGAGAGCCAAAGGGGGGCTAAGGGCAAGGGGCGAGGCAAAGCTGATCGCTTCCCCTTTGCCTTCTCTCCCAAAAGCGCTCCTTGGACGCAGCCACTTCTGCAGCAGGAAACTCGCTCCTCGTGCCGGCCTTCCGAAGGGTACTGTAGCAGCAGCTATCCACACTTTTTTTAACCCTTATTTCGTCCCGACCCACGTGGCCCAGTACCGTACTGGGCCACATGGGTCGGGACGAAATAATGGTAAAAAAAATTGTGGATAGCTGCTGCTACAGTTCGGAAGGCCGGCGCGTGGGGCGCATCGCTTGGCCTCCTGCTGCTTTTGTGGCCGCAATCGATGGCAAAAGCGGCTGCACTTGCTGGAGGCACCGGCCGGAGCGGCACCCACGAGGCAGCTGTTCCGTGGACGGAATTGCCTGCTGTGACTGTCACCATTAGGTAAGGAGGGCGCAAGGCGTGTGTGGTGTGTCGCTTGACCTCCGGCTTCCTTTGCAGCCACAATTGGCTGCAAAAGTGGCCACGCTTGCTGGAGGCAGCGGCCTGAGTGGCACCGCGAATCAGCTGTTTCGTGAATGGTGGGATGGCCTGCTGTGACCCTTTGGGAAGCTGGCACGAGGGGCTGCTTGCCCCTCCCCGCCTCATACCGGTATGGAGGGGAATAAGACCCCCCCAAATAAGGTCAAGGGCTTATTTCGGGGTTCAAAAAATATAAGACAGGGTCTTATTTTCGGGAAAACACGGTAGCTGCACAGGCCTCAGAAATGCCAACCGTTCTTCTTCTAGGATGGCCAGTCTACATAGGCACTTTGGTCTTCTGTAGGCAACTGGTGAACATTCAACAAGAGCCCTTTGGAGAGGGGCATTTTCAAAATGAGTGTCTTTTCACCCACCAGGCTCTTAAGGTAAGGCCCATAGGATAAATGGCATGGATCAGTCTGGATGCCATACTAGGAAACAAAGGAGCTAACAAAGTCAGATTAGGGTGGAAAAAACACTTGAGTGTTGGAAATAAATCATTTAGATGGACTAATTAATAAAAGCCAACTGACAGGCTTGCTTTCTTGCCCATTTTCTTCCTTCCTCCAGCCCTTGATTTATGCACGGGAACTTGCCTTCGAGTGAGTGCTGACTCTGGGTGACTGCCTGGACAAGTCCCTGCAGTATTCTTTGCAAGATTGCAGTTTTTAGGCTTCCCATTGCCTGCTTCCTAGGGCTGAGAGAGAATGACTGGCCCAAGGTCACCAGGCTGACTTTGTACCTAAAGAGGGACCAGAACTCCTGGTGCCTTAACTCCCATACCAAATTGCTTCTACTTCTGAACATTAGGTGAATCTAGTAAACATCACACTCTGTGATGCTGAAACAAGGGGCATAAGGAAGTTTCCTGAAGCTGCAGCAGAATCCAGAAATTAAAGAGTGTAAAATGCTGCTCTAAGGGTGAAGTCAGTATGGAGTACGGATGGAAACTGCTGGCCACATACCTGTCCCTTTTCTTCTTGATGTAGAAGAGTTTGCGCAGGCCATCAAAGTAGACAATGTCACGTGCAGCAATGGGGCTCTCCACAACCAAGTTGTTCAGCACTGCAATGATGTTGACTACTACCTCTGTTGGGGGCCACTTATCTCCGGAGCTTCCAGGAAGTTTCTCAATCAAATGACTCACCACTTTGGTTGCTGCCAATCCGAAACAAAAGTGGTTAGCAAATAGTACACGGAGAAAATGTACTTCGTCTAAAATCTCACTGTGGATGATATAAGTAAAGCATTTGAATTGCATGAAGGAAACTCTTTTGCCAAGGCCCTGCTGCGTTTTCCTATAGGAATAACTCACACATTTCATCCTTGTTGCGTGCGTTCCGGGACAGGTTGCGAATCAATCCCGTCAGAGAGCGAAGCTGGTGATGGTCAGCTGTGCGGACTCTGTCCAGTACAGGGTTCAGGATCCTCTCTTGCTCCAAAGCCACCCTACTGAGGACACCTGCCCACTACAATGGACAAAGAGAAGAATGAGCTAGCAAATGATGATTCACCTGCCGAGACAGTAAACGTTCTAGGCACAGTGGAGAAATAATATTCTGATTCGTCTACTATAAGGTGCTATAGCAAGAATATAAAACTTTCATATATCTATACCAAGAAATATCTGATTGTTGCAACAGATGACTTAGTTTATTCTTTACCTTTCCTTTACTCCCAGTGCTTTCTGGACCATTGATAACTGCCTTAATCATGTTTGGCTTTAGGCAGACAATGGAAGCCTTGTCACGCCTTTCCTTCCTGCAATCAACTGTATTGGTTTTCCCCTTTTCTCACCCTCCGTTAACAAGATGGGCAAGTTTTCAATGCAATCACTGTTCAAGCTCAAGCAACTGCAAAGTAGGCAGAGCAAGCATTCTTCATAGATATCTTCTCTATATGTTACTTTAAAAACTTATTGGCTGAACCACAGGGAAAACCTCAGAGCCCTTTTCCTTCAGGGCACAAGAAAAGAAATGGGGAAAGGTTGTTGGTAGCTTTGGCAACAAATGTGCTCCATTGTTTGAGCAGGCCTACTTCATTTTGCTACACTGCTCTTTGAATGTAACCCTCATAAGGGAACCATCAGAGAGTTCATCTTACATATCTAACTCAAGTTTCCTACAAAATGTCAAGTTCACGTCTTAACTTCCTCCTCTCCTTAATACGCATTGCTTTATTTTAAAATCTTCAGAGGATTCAGGCTGGCATTTCTGGAGTCAGCCTTACCCTCCGGTCTCCTGCTGTGATATTCTGAAGTGCTCCAGAGGCTGCCTCCGTGGTATGCTTATTCAGTTCACATCGCTGTAGCAGCCTGTTGTACACCCCTATAATCTGAGGGTTCCAGAGCCACTCCAACCCTTTAGGATCCTTAGAAACTTCTGCGAAAGTCACAATATCGGAGTTCATGTGGAGCTAAGGGGAAAAATAAGAGAGTATTTAATGGCCATTCTTTGAGGCTGTATGAACTTTTGTTCTAGCTACAATCTTGTCTCCTTTACAGCTTACCCAGTTCAAAAAGGCTCTATTATTGCTCAATCCATTCCCAAGGAGCCTGTTCTCCCACATCTTATTTCTAATCATGTTGACCCAGTTACTGTTCTTTGGGGATATTATTCCTCCCATAACAACTCTATGCCTTTCTTATACTTTAGCATTAATTCCCTCCAATCGAGGCATATTACTCAGAGGAACTGACAACCCTCTAGGTATCACAACTACCAAAGATAATTTCTATTCCAGAAGAATTATTGGGGTTTCAGTGTCTAGAATACATCCCCATTGATGTTGGGGATTCACTACTATTTAGCTAAGGAGAAAATTTATTCTGCCCAGAGCAATATGTTAGTTAAGAGCCGAGGTGGCGCAGTGGTTAGAGTGCAGTACTGCAGGCTACTTCAGCTGACTGTTCAGCAGTTCAGCGGTTCAAATCTCACCAGGCTCAAGGTTGACTCAGCCTTCCATCCTTCCGAGGTGGGTAAAATGAGGACCCAGATTGTTGGGGGCAATATGCTGACTCTGTGAACCGCTTAGAGAGTGCTGTAAAGCACTGTAAAGCGGTATATAAGTCTAAGTGCTATTGCTATTGCTAGTGAAGACTCTAGATGTGGGATTGAGGCCTGTTCTTGACTATAGGGGCTTGGATTGAATCCTGATGTGCTCAGAGCCTAGTCTTCTTAGTCAAGCTTTGGATTCCTCTCAAGCAGGGGCTTCCTTCTTTCCTTTCTTTCTCAGTTATTTTTCATCCCATGAAATAAGAGCTGCCCAGAACAGGCTCAGTTCTCTCCCATAATGGCATTTTTCAGTCTCACCTCTCGGGCCCTCCTGCTTTGTGGGCTGAAGCAGCCTACTAGTTCACTTGTCATGTTAGCTCCATCACTCCTCTTATATCCTTCTAGCCGCTGGAGCGAGGAAGGAGGAATTTCATCATAAAGTCGGTAGGAGAGGTTGCGCAGGACACAGACTGCATTCTCAACACTCTGTGAGGACAAAATCCATTTTTTTAGGGGGCAAAAAAACAACACCCCCAAAAAACCTTTTAATAGTATATTATTTATTGCAATGTTTCTATTATTTTCTTAATTTTTAATAGTAAATTGGGTTAAATTGATGTTCAGATGTTAATAGTGTATTTTATATATTCTGATTTCTATTTGATTCTTGCTAGAGGATCCCTTAGGCAATAATATAAAGAGCTCCAGAGTATTTTACAATATTTTTGTATCAAACATACATATTTGTTTAATGATGCATCATTTGTCTTTCAAATGTTTGCTTGAGGCATCTTATAACAAGAATCTTCATCAGCTTTTGACAGATTCAGGTTGTTTTGGTGCCAGAAGCCATCCATACTGTATTTTTGCCAAGAATCTGTTAGGCTGAAGAATAAGTTCCTGGATATCTCTATTCCAAGTGATAATCAAGCATTGAACTTTACTTGAAGAACCAGACCTTTAGTCTATTAGACAATTCATAATATGATATATTTTAAATTATTCCACTGATATCCACCTTTGCACATGGAGCATGAGGTGTATTTCACTGGCTGTATTCATACAACATACTCAACAAGGTCAATTACAAACTTAACAGCTACAGTTTCATGACAAGCTAAACTTGATTTGCTTTAATTCTGGTTAGCTCTGACTGTCTTAGAGAGTATTGTGTGAACAAAGGCCAGCTGAGTGTTATCCTTCAATGTACCTTGCAAACCAAGAAAATAATCAGGAACAAAGTTAAGTGTGTTTTACAAACACGGCCACTGGCTCTCTTACTTCATCATTTTATTGTCACAATCGTTTTGTAAAGTAGGGCAGCCAGAGAATTATTGACAGGCTAAGATTACCTAGTGAATTTCATGGCTGAATTCAAACCCACATCTTCTCAGCCTTGATCTGATATTCTAACTACTACACTTGCAGTAATATAAAGTACTTCATTTTTTTAGATTATATCTAAAAAGAAAAGTGTAAATCGAAGTGTTATTTTTTACAGAGATGCATCTGGCAGGTGCCCACGCTAACCAAAATCTTCATCTTAATGTTAAATTTATGAAATGTTGGTGTTCTTGTGCATTATGTATAACACTTACTGTCACACCTTTGGTTTCTTTTCAATGCTTGCCTTAAAAATGTGTGTCTAGAAAGTATCAATCTTCTACAATGCCTCTTTACTGAACTAGTAGCCCATAAATAGTAAATGTTTCATTCAGCAATTTATTTAGTTAAATAATGAAAAGACAGGTTAAACCTAAGGAAAAATATATTGGATGGACTATGAAGGACAACCCAATTAAATATTTACAGTAATGGAGAAAGAATAACCACAGGAAATTGTCAGCAAATTTTGTCTTGGAAAAAGTGCATTTCCCCACTTGACTCAAGCCGGATAAAGATCTCACCTTATCCTCCGATTTTCCCATTTAGCAAATTTTGTCTTGGAAAAAGTGCATTTCCCCACTTGACTCAAGCCGGATTTAGAATAAAACGAAAGATCTCACCTTATCCTCCGATTTTCCCACTTCCAGCGAACTATTTATGTAGCTGACCATGGAATCTACCAATCCATGGCATTCACGCATTTTTTGCCGAGTCTGCTGGCTAGCAGAGCTAAGATTCCTACAGGAGAAACAGGAAGGGGTATCATTACAAGAATATTCCTTCAATGCACCCTCTTCAAACTCAAGTCTTTGCCCTCTTATTCTTCGAAAAGAAATACAATATCTCAGAGAACATTTTTCAGACAAACTGTCCCCCTCCACTAAGCAGTAAAATACAGATCCAGAATATTATCTGAACCAGGAATCAGCAACTTGTTGCAGAATTCCCATTTCATTAACTCTACCAAGCATGGCCAATTATAGACATTCAAACCAGCAAAAATTAAGGTCATATAATTCAGCCACAATCTTGACAAAGTCAAATGGCAGCAAAATTTTATTTATATTTTCATAGTAAGAATTGCACTCTTGTAGTATCTTGCTTTACAATCCAACATAATGTTCCAGCAACCATATATAGATACTTATCATAAATGAATTACTCTCCACTTCAAGTACTGATTCAATTTGATCCTCTTCTGTCAGAAACATAATACCTGACTGTGTTGCCATCGTCCTGATTCTAATCGTTGCTATGTATCAAATCGGTGACACTGACTAAGATAGCATAAATGAGGAATGCTATGAATAACTCTCCCATATATATATTTAGTGAAAGCATACCAGATAGACAAATATTCTCTTCTATCCTATCCATACAACACAGAGCATACTCAATTGCCCGAGAAACTTATGAAAGTAATGGTGTTCACTATTTCTACATTAGTTGTGAACTAGTTTTGCTGAATGAGATTCAGTAATGCTTGCATTTCTCTTTTTATCCCTACCAATCTTACTAAAAGGTTATAACAACAATGTCTACTATTATCGATCAGGATTTTCCTACTTCTTTCAGATCCTATAATTCTCGTATAGTTAAAGTACCTGAGGAAGCCAGTGGCATTGTAGAAGATTTCTGACTCAGAGGCATTTTGCTGGATAATAGCCGCATTCCTTGAGGCGGAGAGAGGGGTCAAGATCAGGTTTGTGAGCTGCTCCAAAGTGTCCCGGGCAAGGCGGTCCTTGAGGTTATCACTTGAAGACAGATTCCAGAAAATGCCTGCAAAGCAATCAATCAGGAGACAGAGGAATGAGACAATATCTTTGCAGAAGGCACTATTCAGCAAGATGGGAATGGCTCCCTTATACATACCAGACCTTTGGGATTTAAGTAATCAGCGTTTTATAACAATATTTATTGCTTATGATATCAAAAGGAGAAAAAAGCTAAAACTAAAACAAATCAGAAAATAAAGAGGGAGAAAAAGAAAAAGGAAGTTGAATTGCATCCATAGTAACGTACACATACGTAACACTGGTAACTTTTTAAGCAGCAGTTTAAACTTTGACCACACAGAAAAGTTCAGCCAGATTTTCCTCTGTGTCAATACAAAACAAAGTCACAAGTAGAGAATGAACACATTTCATCAACCCGAGATTTAAAATAACATGTAACAGTTTTTTTCCATGGAAATAAACATGGTTTTTAGGCTACTGTTCATGCACAAAACATCCAGAATAAGGTAAAAGTTGCAGTATATTATTTTATCGCTGTGTTGCTTTCAAGTTATAATTATCATCATCACCATTAACTTTTAGAGTGCAGAATGCTTCACAATCCTTATCTCATTAATCTTTACAACAACTAGATTTAGGTCACATTTTCACTTTTACAAGTAGACTAAAGACTAAGACTAAACTCAGAGGAAGATTTTTAACTGCAAAGCAAAATTGCAGAGGGCAGACACCAGTCTAATGATGCCCTGACCTGTCTTGAAGTTACTTTTGAATTATCCCAAATTCAGAAAGTGCCTTGAAACTTACATACAAAGAATTTACCGGTTGGGAAGATGTTAACCTGTCCCATTTGCTTTCCCATGCCACAGAATGACTTTCCTAAGGCCACCTGAGCCTATGGCTGAGCAGGACCATTGAGCACTATTACTACCCTCAGACCAATGTTTTCTTTGCTGGATCCCACAGCAACTCTGAATAATGCAAGACCTGTTATTTGCTGAATCCTGGAGTACAACCAAGGTCACTCATTCATTTGATTTTGGTATTAAATGTACATGCAAGCTATTTCATGTCTTCTCAAACCTTTTTTTAAACTATTGTTCCAGTGAGCCAGTAAGTTCCCTTAATTAAACTACAGTTGAAATAAACTGGAAACTCAATGTTAAAAAAGCAGTTATCAATCAACCTGGTACAATTTTTTCTTGGAAATTGCACTAAGTAATTAACTGTTTCTTTTTAAAATGGATAAATAAAACAATGAAGATCCAAGACTATTCTGCCCATTTTTAAATGAATTCTAATCAGATTCAAAACTCTGCCAATTCTTCTGCCATTCCATAGTTAAATGGCAAATTTCTTTTAAACAAAGACAGATTCTGAAGAAATCTCAACAATTACTCTGAGGTTATAGCCTGTCCCTTCCTTGCAATGAATGGGGCATCTAAAGGTTTCATCTCAGGCTGGGCTAGGCTAAACATCTAGATTATTTCTGACAACAATCTGGTTTCACATAGGATGCAACAGATAAGTGCCCATTGTGAAGAAAAAAACAACTAGGCCAACATGTATACTGCGGATCTATTCTGTAGAAAAGCCCGTGGTTGCAAAAACTCTGATTGTTTTAGTGAAGCCTGGGGAAATTAACAGAGTCCTGGACTGTTATCTGTTAGCTATCTACATCAGACAAAACAGCAGAAACAGAGCAACTTCCTGAGAAAATTCTTTTTGGACAGCAAAAATATGAAGCAGACAGGTTCTGGTTAGGTGATGGCTGTGTATAAACTTGCACAAATCAAGCGCTGTGATGCTCTCAACATGATTAGAATATTTCACTGCAAAGAACACAATGGCTGAATCATATCAACTTGTTGGAGCAAGACAGCCTTGTAGGCCCAGCCAACCACCATGCCTTCCAGCAACTTATCTCTTTTTTTCCTGTATAGCTCCTCACAGCTGAGATCTCCACAAGATTGGAGGACCTAATTTTGTTTAGTTTTCAGGTTACTTTTCTCTTCCCTTTTCAGAAAGGATGGAAAACATTGTTCTCCCAGATACTGTTGAACATCAACCCCACCAATATAACTGAGGATAAATGATAATGGGAATCTCAATCTGATCTCTACAAGGCTATAGGCTGACCTCTTCCTCTTTGTTGTAAAGGGGTGTGTGCTGTATAGTCACAAAAGGGTTCTCCAGCTATGTTTAACTTTTGGGAGGCCTGAAACAGGCTTTCAATAAGGCCAATAGCATCAACTTGCCCTCCCTCCCAATAACTACAAATATTGGTTGCCTAGCAACGTAAAAACTGCAAGAATCAGCTTCTGCTTCTTCCCCTTTCTAGTTTATTATCTGCTGCCACCAGGAAATGTCACTCATTCATTCTGTTTTGTGTTCATGAGCAGTCTTAACTGTTACAGCATCCCAGTGCATCAACCACTGTCATGGCTGCTTGAGAAGCTGTAGATGTTGAAATGCCAGGCCTCTATCCCAGCAGGCTTTGGACTTGCTTACCTACTCACACAAGTGCCCCATACTGACTAAACTTAGTATGGCTACTAATTTCATGCCTCTCCTCAGCTTTTGCCAAAGCTTCTACAGCTGGTTTTGCCGAAAGGCATAAGCATTATCCCTCTTGGGAAATTTGGGATAAACAGGTATTTAACATGCCTTTTGCAAGGGGGAACATTAATCCCTACACTTGTTAATAAAAATGCAAAGAGCTTTAACCCAGCTTGGTAACTACTAACAGAAAGGGAGTATGACAATGAAACAGCAACTTGAGCAAAGGGACACTTCCATTCAGAATTGCAGGCCAGGATTACTGAATTCACATTATGGCTTACCGGTGAATGTAGATCAGCACAAGTTAGTAAACAAGTTAGTAAACCAGCTTCTGCTACCAGACCAGCTCAATCTACATTTGAACAGAGCCTAACTTTGCCGAAGTCCCGCAGAACACTTAAACACTAAAGGAATACCCCTAATAAACCTGATAGTAAGTGAAATTGTAAATGAAACTAACTTTTCCCAGCCTTGTGAGAGAGAAGCTCTTTGTTCTAAGGCGACCACGCGGCCGTCACTCCACCAAGACATACTTCCTTCCTGTACTCCAGGACATACTTCCTTCCTGCACCCCAGGAGCCGTCTAAACACAACTTATCCTCTTTCTACATCTTTCTACAAAAATTTCTCAATACAACATTGACAAATTGAGTATTAAATAACCAAATAATTAGTTAAGCATTGAATGATTATCAATTGAACAATTAATAAATCAGGCATTAATTAACTGTAAATTGATTATATTATTATATTATATTTTTATTGATTTGATATTTTTCTATTGGTTAGACTGATCACTTGATTGGTTAGGTAATATTAATTAACTAAGCATTGGTTAATTAATTAAATTAATCAATTATTTG